>NHNY01000019.1:0-270706 GCA_002786065.1 Microcyclospora pomicola
CCGCCAGTGGGAATGCGGTCGAGTGAAACAGAACTTTGCAACTTGGTTTACACCGTGGCGTCCAGCCGTCCGCTTCGTAATCTGCATTTACGTACCCGTCGTCAACCAAGGAGCATGGTTTACATGCGGCAGGTCAAACGGCTGTCGAATGGCGGCGAAGCGGGGATTTGCAGGAAGGCTGTGCGGACTGAGCGAACGCTTTGCCCGGGGTGCTTGGCACTGGCGCAGGCCGGTGGCGCATCCATAATCCAGATCTGCTGCTGCAGCCCGCAACACAAGGTGAGGTAGATAAAGCAGACGGTCAGCACCTCTATGGCGATGATCACTTCCTCCAGCTCCATTCATCTGCTCAATTCTTCGATCCGAGAAGCGATTCCGCATGACTGCTTTTCTGCCGTTGGCCTCGGCCATGGCTGTGCGCACCGCCAATTCCACGGTCCAGGTTCGTCTCCCATGCTATTGTTACCCAGGGCATCCTTGCGTCGACCTATCAGCGCGAAGCACACAGTGATGTACAGTCGAGAGATCCAACGCGGCAGTGCAGCTTGCCCAGGGCTGCGGTATGAAATATATGCAGAGATGTACTCCAAAGTGCCACGGGGATCCGATTGCAGCTCATCTTGTTGTGGTAGATCGTAGAACTGACATTCCCTTCTGGTAGATTGCCTCTGTTCCCGCCACCAGTCCTACGTCGTCGGCAGTCGTGCGCGACGATAATGATGCCTGGTCGTCGAACGAAGTGGGCAACATCGTCGCGACCATCTGCGGCTTCCTGACATTGGCGACCTTGGCTGTCACGATTGTGAAATGGAAGCTCCGTAGCGTCCACCGATCGTCGTGCATTGCCGATGTCGAAAACCGGGCACCTGCGTCGGATAGTCACTTCACTCCCTTCCACATAGTGGCTCATGACGGTCTGCAAGAAATTCCACTGGCCAATGTGCAAGCACATACTCGATCTTCGCGTTCGCCGAGCCAAGTGCATGACTGTGAGCACAACTCCATGGAACTGGATACAGCCATGCATTTAAACTGTTCAGTCACCTCGACCACACCAGCAGATGCCCCGGCACAAAACGATGAGAGAACATTGGAATCGTACTCGATACGCCGTGGCATAGTCTTTCATGAATGGGAGAGAGATTCTCGGCGTAAGCATTTTGTCGCTGTATCTAGGACGGAACATGGTATGGGATGAAGTTGGCCTCTGGTACGAATAGATCTTGTACGTGGACTGAGTTCTTCATATGTTCGAAGATTATCATGTTATTATTAGCTAGCGATCAAACAGGCTGCTTGTATATTTGTTGCCGTCGATATTACTACTGGGTTGTGTTTCTATGATCACGATGTCCCCTAATCATTACATACACTCGTGGCAAAGCTTCCATGATACTATTTCGACAATGTTGAACAACGGAAGCTCGAGCAGTAGTGTTGTATCCCTCCGGGTTATATGTAAAGACCATACTACCTCACTTGGGTCACTAACCTAAGGTACCTGAGATATCTACCTTACCTGCCTTATGTCTAGATCGCGAACCATGTCCGAAGCGCCCGAACTTCCTCTTGGCTCTTCTGACTGAATCCCCAAGTCTATCCCCTCTTCCACTTCTGATGATGAGCTCTGAGGTGGAGAGCTACAACACTACACGTTTCCACGTTGACATCTGGTCTCCCTCATGCCGATCAACTCAAAATGCTCCCGTTGCAGACAACAACATGATGTCACAGCTGTAGGTGATGCTGTAACATAACAAGTGCCTTCGATGATTACCTTATGTTGATGCTACTTCGTACCTTGCGAGGCCTATCATGACCTCCCCGATGGTAAGGCGGGAAAGCACTTGTAAGTAACCCATACCGTGGAAGCTGACAGAGCGTGAACATAGTAGAGTATAGCCTTCAAACCAAGCACCTGTACGGTGAAGAGATCTTTTTGCAATTGAAGAAGATGCAATACCATGTATTTTCCACTCGCTGCTGTCTAAATAGTCTACACGCTTCCATTACGACCCAGGGTTTGTGACGTAGCCAACTGCTGGAGTTTGATTAGTGGATGCATACCTCGTCATCCACGTTATTGGGGATCTGTCAACAGTATGACTGCAGCAGTAGTGCAGTGAAGTCCTCACTCCATGAAGAACCAAGGCTCTCGACCACCATACAGCTGTCCCGGTATCTCGAATGGAGGGTCAACGATATCAGTAAAGACTTCCATGCCCACGATAGCTCTGCTAGACATATCTACTTTATCTTCAGCATTATCCTCCCCCTCGCCCTCCGTATTTGAGTTTTCACTCTCAGTCTCGGACTCCTCTCCTGCGTCTTTCTTTATACCGTCTTCCTCCTTCACTTCGTGCTTAACAGTCAGCTTAGCAGCAGGCACGGGCAAGAGCACACCGCACTCCCAGTTGCGGCAGTTGATCTTCCACTCTTTGGCCTTCTTGTCGTACACCAGTCTTCCCCATGCGGACTCGGACATGTTAGCAGAGCCGACGTATGCCCAAGCAACGTCCCTGAGTGCTCCGCTTTCTGGATCTCGTTGCTTGCCTCGGGCGTAGAGGATCTTGTTGTGACTCAAAAGACCCGGCCTGAGCGAGCGGTAGTCTCGAAAGCACTTTGCGGGAAATTTGCCGTTCTCCCAGTACTTTCTTGAGATACAAATGGTGCCGGCTGCGCCAGCTGTTGAAGCTTTGACGGTCTCGTGGGTGGGAAAATAGATCCGAAAGACATCTCGGATATGTGTGCAAGGAGGTTTTCGTGATGTTGCGGGTTTGAAAAAGTCGGTCTTGGCTTGCGTCTCTCCCTTCACTGCACGGGAGATCATATCTTCACCTTGGGCAGCTGCTCTGAAACTCTTGAGGTATTCATCGTTGAGCGAGCCGATGGAGGATGCGGCAAAGTCGAGCTCGAGGTCTTCCGTCTCGGCGGCCAGCTCACGCACTGCCTTGCCTAGTCCGCAAAGTCCGGTCCGCTCGCATGAACTCTTGTACGATACACCTCCAACGGTATGGATGAATCGCAGATCTTTTGTAGCACCGAAGTCGAAATTGAGCAACCCGTTCCGTATGTCCTGGTCGAGCTCCTGCTTGTTCAAGAAGAAGAACAGTTCTTTGCCAAAAGGTGTAAGGTCATCTGGCTCTGTCACTTGGCTACTGGGAAGACGAGGTAGATCGATCATGAACACACTATTCTCCATCAGCCCAGTCTCGCCCCAGTCGAAGTCCAGCAGGTTGGCCGAGGGGATCGCCACGCGCAACTTCTTGGGGTGGAACAGCAACATCAATTTAGAGTGCATGCAGTTCGTTTGGCCGATCATTGGAGGGAAACAAAGGCGTAAGAACGACCGGACTTCCTCCGTGTCCTTCAACATCGCGTCCTTGACTTCCTGCTCCTTGGCTTGCATAACGAAGACACATTTGGTACTGCCTCCTTTGTCTGGGGTCCGCAGCTTGGACAGGACCCATGGCACGTTCCATTGGAATGCTGATAGTACAGCTATCCGCAGAGTGGAGGGCTCCAGCACCTCTTCGATCTTCACTTCATCCCCACTTCGTTCATGTCGGAAAGCCCAGGTCTTCTTGACAACGCCTTTGGGGTACTTCACACCTCCAGGTGTGGTATTCGCTATACTTGACAGGCTGCATTTAGGCATCGAGCTAATTTCAGGTTCTACTTTCAACTTCTCGGTTGCTAAGTTCGCGGCAGCAGTCTTGCGCGAAGCTTGATCTTTGTCCACAGCGGCCGAGAATGTTGTGAGGCGTGCGCCACTAGGCATATCGATGTGACTTTCCAAGAGTTTTGGAGCTTTCCGGCTGTTATCAGGAGGCGAGATCGATCGTTGTCGCTTCTTCAGCCTGGCAAGACGTTCTTGTTCCATTGCCTTGCGGTCAAGCCCAGCCAGGCTCAGTGCAGGACTTTCCGTCAGTGGATGTGATTTGACAATATTTTCTGAGAGAGGGACAACAGGCGACACCTCTTCTTCTTTCACTTTGTCGTGGTTGGCCATTTTGGTTACAAATGTTGTATAGCAGTATCTAATCAGTCCTGTACGCCTAACGTAGATAGTCGTTGTCGTTGATCGAGACTGAAACCCAGCAGAGGAGAAGAAGCTGCGTAAGATGAAAGCGGATGCTAAGCTCATCGATTTCTTCCCTTCCGCCTCTCACCATGAGATTGTTAGTGGACTCAATCATGAAATGGTTGAGGTAGTGATGATGGGCTAACTTGTGTGTCTGCATTGTTGTTGCTGAGGCATATAGACATGTTTGCCTTAGGCATCAGATCTCCAACGGACCACTTTCCGCCGACATGCACTCTACACTCGCACGAATTCCGTCCTCCACGCCCTGTACTCTTGAAAGGATCGAAGGCAGTAGAGAGCAATTTTCCACGAGTTAAGGGTCGTATACAACTATAAGTATCTCATACCAGTCCATTACCTCAATTCATAAAGCATTATCATCCCCTGTCTATAACATTTTCGGTGCCACGATGGCGGCCCAAATCCCCGCCGCCAATGGCATTGACCGCCAGAGCGTTGACGAAAGGATTGTCCCACCCATGGGTATGTCAGGCGCACAGTTTCAGGAGGCAGCAGTCTCCGTGGTGAACGATATCGAGAAGTACTACACCAACATCCACTCCCGAGATGTCCTTCCGTCAATCGCCCCTGGCTACCTTCAAAAGCTATTGCCGAGCGAGCCACCAGAGCAAGGAGAGTCATGGCAAGCTATCGAGAAGGACATTGAACGCACGATCATGCCTGGAGTCACACATTGGCAAAGTCCCAAATTCATGGCCTTCTTCCCAGCCAACAGTACCTATCCTGGAATTCTGGGCGACATGTGGAGCGCAGCATTGACTGCGCCAGCTTTCAATTGGATCTGCTCTCCTGTGGTCACCGAATTGGAGACTATTGTTCTAGATTGGCTGGCTCAAATACTGGCCCTCCCAAAAAGTTTCCACTCGTCTGGTACTGGTGGCGGTGTTATTCAGGGTTCTGCTAGCGAAGCAATCGTCACAGTCATGGTGGCTGCACGGGAGCGTTTCGTGAGACGACAGATCGAGCGCGAAGGCATTACAGATCCGGAGAAGATCGAAGATCGGTCGTGCGAGCTTCGATCGATACTTGTCGCTCTCGGCTCCGAGCAGGCACATTCTAGCACCAAGAAAGCGGCGATCATAGCGGGCACGAGGTTCCGTAGTATCGCTACTGAAGCGAAGAACGCATACAGCTTGGCGGGTCAGGAGTTACGAAGAAAGATTGAGGAGATCCGAAGCAAAGGTCTGGAGCCGTATTACCTTACAATATCTCTGGGAACTACCAATACGTGCGCCGTTGATGATTTTGTTAGCATAGCAGAAGTGGCGAAGGACTACCCAGACATTTGGATTCACTGCGACGCTGCATATGCCGGAGCTGCACTCATCCTACCAGAGTATCAGCACCTCTCCAAAGAGCTCGGTTTCGTGGACTCCTTCGATGTGAACATGCACAAATGGCTTCTTGCAAACTTTGATGCCTCCTGCCTGTACGTGCAGAATCGTCGCGATCTGACCGATGCCCTGAGCATCACACCGGCATATCTGAAAAACCAGTTCACAGAGAGCGGGCTCGTGACCGACTATCGAGATTGGCAGATCCCGCTGGGTCGCCGCTTTCGTGCGTTAAAGATATGGTTCGTGATCCGCACCTGGGGCGTGGCAGGGATGCAAGCGCACATTCGTCATAGCATATCGCTTGGAAACCTCTTCGCCGACCTCATTCGTTCGCGCGGAGATCTTTTCAGCATACTTACACCACCAGCATTTGCATTGACAGTCTTCACGGTGAAGGTACGAGGGGTACAGAACAATGGGGATGCAACCGGGGGAGATCCAAGACCGGACCAAGACAGCCATATCCCAATCACGCCATCTACCGCAGACCAAAGCTTAGAAGATGCGAACAGGCTGACGAAAGATGTCTTCACGATCATCGATGAGAAGAAAGAGTTCTTCCTCACCTCGACAATTGTTGGTCAGACCTATGCTATTCGTGTGGTCTCGGCCAATCCTCTAGCTGAGGAAGCACATGTACGAAAGGTTTTCGACGAGCTGGTCTCCATCACTGAAGGTGTTCTGACGAAGTGAACATTAGTATGAGCTGGTGCTCGTGCTGTGTATGTACATACCCACTTCGAGAGCATATTGCGGACTATGTAGTGAACGAGGTCTCAAATAACACGAACTTTCTCGCTACCCGGATGAGATGAGGTCTTATAGGTTCATTTCCAAACTACATGAATGCGTGATGTGCATCTGTGACTATGCCTTGCAGCGTCTGCATTTGTCCACGAAAGCTTCCCGGCAGCTCATGGTTTCCGGACAATCAGGAGTGTATCGTCATAGAAGTGTCCAAGATAGCCTTCGAGTCACTGCGAACATTTTCGTTCAAACCATACCAAAAGTCCATCGTATAAGACATCGTAGAGTACCATGCACTCATCGCAAACAAAGCAACGCCCGCTCGCCAAACTCACGAGCCACGCTGCCCTCCTCCGCCAGCATCGCAAACAACCATCGCCTCCCCTTCTCGACCGCGGGCGCCCCAAACTTGACCAACACACAGCCTCGCATCGAAGCCGCCGACCACAGCACACCGTCTGCCGTCTCCTGCCTCTGTCTCGCCGCACGGCGAAGCAATGACGCCTCCTTGCACGGGTCAACTGCTTCGTCCTCATCGCCACTTTCGCTCCCGCTGTCCCATTTCCTGCCCCCAATGCGCGGCAACGCGGCGAACTCGGCCATGAAGAAGCGGCCCAGAGCGTGTAGGAGCGGACCGTAGAGTATCAGCGTGCCGAAGACCGCGAGACCATACATGCGCTCCGCGATCGAGCCGGGGCGGCTCTCGTCGTCCAGGACGATGTTATCACGCAGCAGCAGCCGGGGGCCCGCTGCAGGGACGTCGAGATAGACCTCGTTGCTGCTGGCGTAGCGCCGACACGACCAGTCCTCGCCATTCGCCGCGCGGCCGTTGCAGACCCAGTCCAGCACGCAGAGGTTCGGCAGAGTGGCCAAGTCATCCGGCGAGGCGGCGAGGTGGTAGATCTGCCGCTGCTCGAAGCAGCTGTGCTCGAACGGCTGGATGGGATCCGGCAGGTAGCAGAGCGCGGCGCCGGGCGCGAGCGCGACGGCCATGCACTGCGTGCTCAGCACGTCGCGGCTCGGCGCCTTGAAGAGCTTGGTGCTGCCTTGTGTCAGCAGGATCAGGCGGGTGGTGCGCTCGAGCGTGACGTGGAGATCGATGGCGTCGCCGGCGACGATGCCGCCGCCGTATGTTAAGAGATACACGGTGTAGACGAGGCGGGAGGGTTCATGCTCGGTCCGGCTTGGGGCTGGGGAGATCAGTTTCAGCGGATATTGGTAGCTGGCGGTCCGGAGTCTCGGGAGACCCGGTGGGAGCAGGGCGAGATGGATCGTGCCATGTCCGGGTTGGGAGGTGGTGCTGTGGAATGGGTTGGACATTGCTGTCCTGATGAGTGGTGCGGACAAAGGTTCATCGTCGAGTTGTTTTATCACGCTCAGCTTCAGAACATCCCACTCGCGGCCTGTGAAGACCACGATTTGGAACTGCCGCTTATTGTTGGGAATGGTAAAGTCCCCAGCAATCGTGCACTTCTGCTCGACGCGATGTGTAAGTGATCTTGGAGTATCGGGGATTGAGGTTCTGGAATTGACTTTGGCGTAGCTCGTCCAATAGCCATAGCAAGGAAGCGATGTTAAACATGTGCTTATTACCGCAGAAGGCAATTAGAATAGATTCCACATGGCAATAACACCAGCGACAAGTAAAAGCGAAATGAGAGGCGTATGTGCAATACATGTATGCCGGATCACGCAGAATAAAATAGTGTATGATCATTCGCTAAGACAGTAATTGAACTGTATGCCTCAAAACTTATGGCGTGCTCGGCTGAAGAATCGTCAAGTCCTCGCCCGTCACCCCTCTTCACCTCACTAAGTTACAGGTCTTGTACAGAATGGGGCATCCCATCGCCTCAATACACCATCGATTCCATGAGAGCCACTCAACCGGGACCTCTCGATATCCACACACAGAACATATGTGCAGTAGTGATATGGAACAGCAACAAAACATAGAATCCTCACCCCCTAAGGGAAGGGAGGTCGAACAGAAAGGCAAAACGCCAGGCTCAAAGATCGCTCCCGCTTCGCCCCACCCCTGAAACTTTCCTGTTTCGTAGAATAGTCGCAGCAATGGGGTATATAGTTCGGCCACAGAATGAAGAATCCAAGGAATAGCAATGAGATATCGAAAGGGGGAACAGCAGATAACATGGCGTGGATGTGAACGCTGTCGTTGAGTATAGGGCTGAGCTTATTCAGATCAGCAGAAGACAACGGGAAGAAGCAAGAGACTAGAAAGCCATGTCACTCTTCATTCATGCGTTGTTCCACGCCTTCCAGTGTGTGCGCAGAAGTTGTATGACCTGGCGGTGTGCCATGGTATCCTCACAGGCGATCTGCAAAGTTGAGCCGTCCACGAAGTCGAGCATGATAGAGTAAGGCAGTTCTTGACGGTCAAGGTCTGGAGGGTACGGCATGTGGAAGTCGGCCAACGGGTACTTCTTGGCCAAGCCTTTGGCAATGTCAAGACCATGAGGGCTTGTGAACACGAGGTTGCCCGAACCGTCAATCTCAACACTGCGACGTTTCCAGAGCTATGCTAATGATTAGCGAATGGACACGATCAACGTATAAGACGAAACTTACCAGAGTATCTGGAAATTGGACGTTGAGGACCCCGACAACTACAGCTGGGGGCATGTCACGATCCTGGGCGGCGATGCTTGGTGTACTCCTCCCGAATGTCAGACCGTCCAGATTGCTTGTATCAGATCCTTGGATGATGCTCTTGCGCTTGTTCACACCGAATCCACTCATTCTCTTGAAGAATCGACTGGTCCTGCTACCCTCCTTAGGAGTAGCACTCTCATCGCCCCAATTCATGAAAGAAGTCCCGGAAGTAATCATGTGCGATGGTGGAGGTGGGAAATCGTCCGGAGAAGGACCTAGTGATGGCTGATGCCTATGACGTCCGATGACCGATCGTCGGTTCGATGATTGGTTGGTAGAGCTGCGACTACGGAGTGTGGTGGTGGATTCCACCGGTGAGATGGTCATATCAGCAGCAGACTCGGCTCGTGGCACTGGCTGTGCTTCTGTCTCGATTCTTGGCAACCGGGCATCGAGCTTCGGTGCTGTGGACATTCGCTTTTGATTGATGACAAGTTCAGACTGCTGCAGATTTCCATTATCAGGCTGACTCGGTAATGCCATGTCAGCCACATGAGGAGGGCGAACAATCCGAGCAGTCACCGAGATGGAGCTGCGATTGGTGGTTGGGTCGGACGTTACGTTCCATACCGCTGGACTCGATTGTATGCCGTTCAGTGTCGAGCCTGCAGCAACCATATTGCTGCTGTTTCTTTTGCTCTGGCGCCGATAAGTGCTTGTGCGCGACCGCGGCTGATTGCGAAGTGTGCTGTTTCGATCAGCCGATTGCTGGATTTCAGAAACCATGGGTGAAAGCGGTCTGACTTCGACAACATGACTTGGTGCAACTACTTCACGACTTGAAACTTCCGAAAGTGCTTGAATGCGCTTGGAAATGCCCGAAGAAACGTTCCTCCTTGCCAAGGCATCAGGCTTTTCATCGACCGGCGTTGACTCTGATGACGTTACCTCTTCGATGGGTGCGACTGCGGTATTCCTCACCGGTACTGGTTCCTCGGATTCTGTCGGTTTGTCGGCAATTATCGTGGAGGCCCTATTGGTGATGTTGATTGATTTGATCGAGTGCGTAGAGGGCACAGATGAGAGCGACGCGAGACTTGGGCGTCGGTCGAAAGTCTGCTTCACAGGAGTCCTAGCGACAGTGACAGGTGTTGCTTCTTGGAAAGTCGCACTTTGAAGCTCCGCATAAAACTCATCCTCAGAATCAGTCTCCCCAGAAGTCTCGATTTGCAGAGGCTGTACCATTCCACGGCGTCGTTTGGCAAGATCACTGCCTTTCTGTTTGGGAATCATGGAAGTCACAGCTCCATCTGGAAGACCAAATGTGTGTGCGGAGCTCGCCTGATCAGGACCTTGTTCATCCTCGTCAACTCGTGATGATACGGGTGATATCGGCCTCGATCCATCAGCCATCACGATTTTGGGCACGTCTGGCAGCTCGCCATCTCCTTGGTCCTTTTCTCCAATGGGATCGTTCAGCTTTTCCAGCGTAGGAGTATTCTGAGCAGGCATGTGTGCAGCTGGGACTGGTAGGCTTTCAAGCATGTCTGAGGACATTATTGGTTCGAATGCCTCGGGTGATCCACGAGCGTGAGTGTTCGTGTCAATGTTGGGCTCGTACTTAGACGAAGGCTCCGGGTTCGTTGATGGTATGACTGCAGGTGTCATCTGCATCGTACGCTTTTGCCATGGGCCGGTCTCCTTCTTGTCCGCATTACCATTGCCATTATCATGAGCATCGTAGTCCATCTCAATACCAGAATCGGGCTTTTTCGTCGGCATAATCAGCTTCTCCATCACCGTCTGAGGTTGATTGATCGTGGCAAGAACAGTCGCTTCCTTATTTGAAGCGTCTGTCGCCACGGAAGCCGCGTGGGGCTGGCTGGGCACTTGAGGAATGTCATGTAGCTGAGACTCGCTTGGCGGTACGAATTTTCCTTGTTGCGGATTGGACTTTCGCATCTGCTTCTTGCGCAGTTCCAAAGCCTTCATCAGCCTGATCTTATCTGCAGTCATGGCCCCGGACTTATGAGAGGGCAGTGACTTGACGCTACCTCTAGAGACGGGCCGTGGATTGTATTCTGGTACGTCGGGAATGGGTGGTGGGGCAGGTAGAACATCTGACATTGGTGACGCCAGAGTGCCTGGTCCATGCGACTTGGGGCGCATGTTTTCCTGCTTTCTCGTAGCCATTTGCTTGAAGCCAGCAGGCATGCTCGCAATGCTTGGAATACCCTTCGACTTCTCCCCCACATTGACCGGCCTGGGGCCAAGCTTGACTTTTGGCTTGATGTCGAATTTGCTGAAATCGTACGGATCGTAGTCGTCGACTTTGGCTCGCTCGGTAACACCCGATGGTTCCGATGTCACGGTCGACCCATCCAATGATTGTTTTCCGATACGGTCTGTTTCGGCGAGTGGTCTGTCAGCTGATCTTTCAGGTATGGGCGGTGATGGAAGGTCTTTGTGCGAGGATTGACCTGGCGATTTGGGTATTTCGTTGCTGTTCATTGTGACAGTCTCTCCACTGCTCCGCGGGTAGCCATCCGTTATTGCTGTGGTGACCGAATCGGAGACGGATGGCATCGAGTTCAGAGAAGTGATCGACCTCTTGCCCGAGTCTTCGCGTACCAAGAACTGCGATACTGAGGGCTTTGGAGGTGAGGCTGCCGGAGGTGAACGAGCGCGGGTCTCACTCGAGAGCGACACAGAAGAGGTAGGTCGATCTGCGCGCATGAGCTGATCAACTCGCCTCTCCATCTTGTAGCGCTGAGTGCCAAAGATAGCGCCAGTGTTGTTTACCTGGTTGGCCGTCATCTTTGGGGCTCCGCTTCCACCGTCTTCGGCATCTTCGCTGATCTCATGAAGTCTATGGGTCGAGGCTGCAGGTGAGGCGGTATGAAGTGGAAAGGATGCAGCAAGAGCAGTGTCGTTCAGACCATCGGGAATGGTGATCTCAAGGAGGGTTTCGTACGGGGAATATCGCTCGAGTACGTCCTGGAAGTGTACGGCTGTCCGAGCTGTAGTATGTGTCAGTGAGCTGCCATGTCAACCCTCCGAACTGCCAGCGTACCTTGTAGCAAGCGTGAAGTGCCTTCGGGGATGTATTTGATGAGGATCTTGCGCCGCCGGTATATGATCAGACCGTACAACGGCGATTGTTCTTTGTAGGCAGCGATGGCATTGCGCGCTTCGTGCACACCGCTCCTACCACGACCGTATAGCTCGACGGAGTCGCGGGAGATGTATTTCAGCAGGAACCTGTGGACAAAATCTCAGCAATCTCTTCTGGCAGCGCCTTCAACCTGCTATAAGGACCGACTGACCATCCTCCGGCCTCGTTGAGCGCCGCTTGGTATGCTTCCTGGACAGGAGATGCGTCGAGGCCATTGAGCGACATGATCTGAAGTGCAACTCGCCGAGCCGCCTAGCATGAGGGAGCTCCGCTATGATAGTGGTGAAGGACATGCGTCAGTGCTTCCGGCGCATGCGCGGTGTTGCTCGGCCTTATCAAGGGAAGACTCGGGGACAGTTGTCGTCGTGCTCGATGTCGCGGAGGTCGAGGTCTTAATCGTAACGAAGGGATGGGCGCAACCGGTCGAGAGACATGAAGCGGACGACTGTCACCGTGTGGTCAATCAGTAGCAAGTCGCCCAGTGAGAGCTGCCAGGCGGACGAGGATAATCAGTCAGGGAGGACGGGCGACGGGAAACCCTGGGAGCGTGCCTGGCCGCTAATTGGTGGCCGGCTTCCGCAGATGTCGATTGAAAGCCCGATGGAAGAATTAGGTTCGACTACACAAACGAAACACATTGTTCACTTCCTTTCTCACGCCAGCAGTATCCGCGAGACATGCGTCGCTGATAAACAGACATGTGCGTGCTGGCCTGCTTCGACCACGGTCACACGATGCAGAGCGGTATATGCAACGTCATCCAATGCTGGAAACCACTGGTCTGCTCTGCGACAAGGTCTCCGATCGATCCATGGGCGGCAGATGGATGCTAGAGCCAAAAAGAATCCGACATCCACACAATCAAGATCGTTATCATAACTGGCCCATCTTACAGCGCCACAGGCTGTGTCCATTCTACTAGCGAGCAAGAGCCTCTATTGTCTGCAGACTCTGTTTCTACAGAACATGAATGCTTCTCTCGCGGTGACACTGCGTCGATACCCCTCAAGCCAGTTGTATTGTCATTGCTTCGAGCAAGGACACAATCCTCGGAATAGCTTGCGCGGCGCCGAATAGTGCGATCTCATGATCGTCATCGTTTCGTTCTGCTCGTCAGTACTTTCGTTTAACTTCCGACATTGCTCAAGACCAATGCTTTGGACGAAGAGGGTACGCGTATAATTCGTTTCGTCAATCGAGAACCTATCAGTGATGGCCACGACCGCGTCCTGTCAGCTTGGTTGCAGACAGCGCGGAACCCAGCTGTCCGGCAATACATAAAACAGGAGACATCCTGGTCGTGGAAAAGCCCAGAGCCGCACTTTAATTCCGCGAGGTCTGGGGCGGATGCTATTCTGATCAATTGGCCAAGCGGAGGTCTCTGCATATGCGCTTTTCGGGATAATTTCACCGTTAGAGATCGCGTTGATCGATGCGCCAGGGGGGGCTTGCGTGATTATCCATGAAATAATCACCTCGGTGCTCGACTATTCTATCCTTTCTGTCTGCAAATACATAGCCCAGCGTGTTGTCTGGCCGCGGACGCGCTGCACATCTCACAGACACGCACACACACAGAGACAATGGGTCTGTGTTTGATGCACATGCATCACAATCTTTGAGGATGACGAGGATGATGCCATCGAGGATCACCTTCGAGCACTGCAGATGCTTGCATGGATCAGTAAGGTAGGCCCGGTAGGTGCCTTATAACTACACTCCCGAAGGCTTGTATCGGCCAGCGGCGAGAGCCGACCACATCAACCGCCATCGACATGTATTTACATTCATGATAGCACCGTCTTCTGCGTATGTGATCACCATCACACCCAAGGAGGAACAGCAGGCACGAACACAAAATCAACGCACACTCTGTCTTATCCCTATTCCAAGTACAATAAATTTGCCCGTCTTGCCGTCATCGCTGGAGATCTGGTTACTTATCATTTCACATTGTGGGCGTATCTGATACAACACGATTCGCTCTGATTCAAGCCGTCCTGTCAAGACCAGTAGTATCTAACGGCTGATACAACGACCATGGCGCCAACATCCTCTGTGGCCTCTTTACCACCCATTGCCACTCTCCCGACCCAACCCACCGCCACCATAACTAACGTCCTCGACCTGCTCTTCGAACCTAGCACAGACCTGCATACTCTTGCCGTCCCGATCATCACTCAAAACACATTCTCGGACTACACCAACCTCACCGCCACTTTGCAAAACCACCTTGTAGGCCTCCTTCCGTCGCCACAACTGGACTCCATCCTCTCCGCGCATCCCCGTCTTGGAGCCCGGAAAGTCGACAGCGCTCAGAGCGCAGCCGAGCAAGCCCAGTTGCAGCAAGGTGGCGCTGATGAAGCCGAAAAGCTGCGTCAGTTGAATGACGAGTACGAGGCCAAGTATCCGGGCCTGCGCTACGTCGTGTTCGTCAATGGCCGGGGTCGCGAGGACATCATGCGAGACATGCGGGCACGAATTGAGAATAGTAATGGAGAGGCAGAGCGCAAGGCAGCCGTGCAGGTACGTATTCATGAGCTATTCAATGGTCTCCCTTGTGCTTTGTTCGGTTTTGTCCCGGCTTAAGCTTGCCCAACTCCCTGTCTGGGACAGAAGTGCACATGGTGCCGAAGAACTACACATCGACATTGCAGTCGATCTAGAGACTCAGCTTCGGGAAATCGATCGGCATTGCCAGCCAGCTGACATATTACATCGTAGGCCATGTGCGAGATTGCGGCGGATCGAGCGAAGAAACTGCTTGCGGCTGGAGGGCCATAGACTCTTGATCGGTCAAGTTGCATAAGTAGATGGGTTCGGCAAAGGTATGCAGTTGAACCCGTGGTCGATATCTCCAGTTCAGATTTGAATTCTTAGTAGGGTAGTCTTGCACAATTCAATTGTTCGCTTCAACCCATTGAATTGTGTCTCCACAAGTCTGTTGAGCTAACAAGCGATGATGATTGTTCCGGTTTGGTGCGGGAAAACATTGCTCGCTCCTGCTTCATTTCGTGCACCAAAAGGTATTTGCAAAAGCTGGATCCCTGTCAAGTTGTGGCGCATCCGAATCCACGATGAGGTGTGATGAATGCATGTGGTCTGCATGGACAGATTTCTGCGCTTTTTGGGGCCAAGCAGCGTCTCGCTCTCAGTCAAGCTCGTCGTCCAGCACAGCAGGTGACAGTTCGTATCGGTAGTCAAGGATAGTTGTAGAGCGCAGTCCTGCGAGCACCTTTCCTTCTATCAAGGCAAGTGGCAAAGGCCCGAACATTCGCGAATCGCGTGAGTATTTCAGATTATCTCCAATGACCCAGCAATGACCTTCTGGCACCTTATTCATCTATCGTCAGCTTGTGCGTTACATAGCGGGTTTCAAGCGGCCTGAAACAATATATACTTACCTGGATCATCACATCATTTTTGCCTGGTGTGTCCCTCAACACAAAGTCCCCAGGCATGCCTACAAGCCTCTTCACCGCACACAATTCCTCCTTCACCGGATGGCGGAAGCTGACAACGTCGCCGACTTTGAGAGATCGCCCACGACGATAGTACCTGCTGATCAGAACCCAGTCGAGGCTTAACATCGTTGGTGTCATCGAAATGCCATATGTCGGCTGAAACAGGAAGAAGTGGGTGGCGAAAACATGGGCAAAAGCTAGCAACCCAGCGGCATATGTAGTGTAGATGGGTAGGCTCCGAAGGATGTCTTTCCACGAGATGTTCTTCAAGAGTGCTTCGATGGAGATGTCCTTGCGCAGGTCACGCAGTTGGGCGAGGCGTGCCTTGACGGAGATGGCCCTGCGCGGTATATGGCCAGGCCGTGATCCATTACGAAAAGCTGAAAAGGAGTGAAAGCGTCTGCTCAGACATGAGCGAAGCATTACAGGCCTCGGAACGAACTCATGCAGTGAACGGATGGACTCGTTTGTGTACCAATGGCAGTTCTGAAACGCGAAATAATAGGACCTGAGCACGTGCACATCCGTGACGCCGCATGTAGTCGAGTAGTTCTATGGCTGGCATGACCCTCTAAGCCACACCAACATGTCAACGATGGCGTAAGACATCACGAAACACTTCGAACAAGCATGCGCCGAGCAACCTCCAACATTCCATCGCGATAGCCATCGCAGCTCATTGCATATGCATATCATGTCGCGACATCAATAACCGACCATGACGCGAACCTTCGACGACATGCCCATCCTGGGCTCTCCTCCGTCCTCTCCTCCGCGTCCTGGCCGCAAATCATGGGTCCGCAGTGTCGAGCGATGTTGCATGCAGACGCTTACATACTTTCCCCTATTGTTCATCTACGGACTCGCAACATGGGCGTTATGGGTGGCGACCGGCGTGTGCTTTTTCAACGCACAGCACAGCGTTGCGGCATACTCGAAGGCCGGGTTGACGACATTCTTATATGTCATGCTCATCATCAGCTACACGACGGCCGTATTCACAAAGCCCGGGAGTCCCTCGGATAACAGACAAGATATGGGTGCCAAACGTTTCGGTTCCCAGAAGAGGAGTGACGGAGGAGCATTGTACGCAGGCATACCTTCCCAGGAGCAGGGGGTTGAGGAAGACCAGAGCCATGCGCCGCATGGTCCTATGACATCTGTGACTGCGAAAAGCACCGGCGAGACTCGCTACTGCAAGAAGTGCCGCCACATCAAACCAGATCGCACACATCATTGCTCGTCATGCGGGCGCTGCGTTATGAAGATGGATCATCACTGCCCCTGGCTGGCGACTTGTGTCGGGTTGAGGAACTACAAAGCGTTCATGCTGTTCCTCGTGTATACGTCCCTATTCTGTTGGCTTTGTTTTGCAGTGACTGCAAACTGGGTGTGGGCGGAGATTATGGACGAGACGCAAATGCAAGAAGGGCTGCGGGTTATTAACACGATCCTACTCGCCATTCTTGGAGGTATCATAGGACTTGTCCTGTCTGGGTTCGCCGCCTGGCATTTCTACCTATGCTGGACGGGTCAAACGACCATTGAAAGCCTCGAAAAGACACGATACTTGGCACCTCTACGCAAGACGCTTGAGCCTCAATCGCACCGCACATATGTAGGTATGGACGGCACGACCAAGACATCCCCGCCTGATGGCGCGCAAAGCTTCACCGAGCAGATCAAGGAGATTCATGCAAATGCTCTGCCGGGGGTCCTGCGGCCTGAAGAAGGCGATGCGCGACTTCAAAGTTCGCCTTCCCGAACATCATCTGACTCTCCTGCCAAGTCATCACTACAGCGATCGTATGCAGACCTGGAAGCGCAACGTGAACGCGAACGTTATGATGCATACCTCGACGAACTGGACAGCGAGAAGCTGCCCAATGCTTTCAACATTGGCTGGAAGCGTAATCTTGCACATGTCTTTGGTGCCTCGCCCTTGCTATGGGTATTGCCCGTTTGCAACACGTCAGGGGATGGCTGGCAATGGGATGTTTCGCCTGATTGGATCGAGGCACGAGACCGTCTTGCACATCAACGCAGCGCACATCGCGAGAACAGCCGCAACACTTCTTTCGAGCCACCTAAGCGTACAGACTTCATACGTTGGACACCTGGAGTAGGGTTCGCCGACCAAGCGCGAACTCCGCCGCCGCCACCTCCCAGGTCGGAGGGAGTTCCGATGCAGCCGCTAGACCAGCGCAAGAATCAAGGAAGTGGCAGCAGCGACGAGTATGATACGAGCAGCAGTGATGAAGATGCTCAGAGAATGTATAGACATTCAGACATTCAGGGCATATCAGGAACAGGCATAGCAAACTGGAATGATGTACCTGACGAGTATCTTGCGTCGAGGAATCAAGCGAACAGAGGCCGGAGTCGAGGGCGACGGAAAGGGGATTGATAAACGTCTTGCCTTGTGTTACATTATTGATCTATGCATTCATTGTACACCTATGTCAGCTTTTCCAATCCCACTCGCGCAGAATACACATCATAACCCGCATGCCGCGTCGTCTATGAAGTGTGCTTTCAAAGACTTCGGTCATTGGGTCGCAAAAGGAGGCGATGGCAGATGAGCCGCCAAGGCGGAGAAGCCGGGTCAGGTCCCTTTCACGTGTCAATGGTCAGGAGCAGTTCGCGTCAGCACGTATGATGCTGCAGTAAGTTTTACATATTATTATTGCTCGTCTGCAATTGCGATACATGACGACGGCCGGAGTGATTATTTCCTGCATGACACTCGATTAAAAACTCTACATCATGTCCACGTCGTCGTCACTGACACCCGGCCGGGAGGGATCCTCCTCTACAGCCCCTCGAATCACCCGCCAAAGCAGCTCTCAGAACGTTACCACGCGTCCACGAAAGAGCTCGATCCTCGGTGCGGACCCTCGAGGAGACACTGGCACCACGGCCTTCGCAACCTCAGATTTCGATCACCAATCGCCGCCACTGTCTCCCGCCTCGCCCACCTTTTCCTCAGATCGCAAGAACTTCCCCCCAGGCAATAAGAAGTCCTCTCGGGGTCGGAAACGAAGAAGAGCAAAGACACTGTTCAACCGATGGAAACGAATGTCGCTGAAGCACACCTGGGTCAATCCATTGGTGCTGGTGTTGATCGTCTTGGCTGGCTACTACGTCAACCCCAGCGAGCAGAACCCCTTGCACAGCGCGATTTTCCTCTCGTATGCGAACCCTGCTTGGAACGAACGCACCAACACCATTCCGGCGCATGTCGGGAATGTCACACAGTATGGCAAAGGCCCAAAAGACTTTGCCTTCATTGCGTTCTACACCATTGTTCTGTCCTTCACACGTGAGTTCCTCATGCAGCGGATGATCCGACCGATTGCCATCTGGTGCGGGATCCGCTCGCGAGCGAAGCAGAGCCGATTCATGGAACAGTTCTATACCGCGATATACTTTGGCATCTTTGGACCATTCGGTTTGTTTGTCATGAGTCGCACGCCTGTGTGGTACTTCAACACCGCGGGGATGTACGAAGGATTCCCACACCGAGCGCATGAGGCATACTTCAAAGCCTACTATCTGCTGCAAGGCGCGTATTGGGCTCAGCAAGGGCTGGTCCTCTTGCTCTTGCTAGAGAAGCCTCGTAAGGACTTCAAGGAGCTGGTGCTGCACCATCTAGTCACTCTCTCTTTGATCGGATTGAGCTATCGCTTCCACTTCACCTATATGGGTGTTGCAGTCTACATCACCCACGACATCTCCGACTTCTTCCTTGCTGTAAGCAAATCTGACCACATTCTTCGTACCTTTTCAAGCTAACGCATGCATTGCTAGACCTCCAAGCTCCTGAACTACGTGGACTCGGCCATCACTGCGCCATACTTCGTGTTCTTCATGGGCGTCTGGGCCTATCTCCGTCACTTCATCAACCTGCGTATCCTCGTCTCCCTCTTACCGACGACCTCGTGGATCCCGTACTCGGGCGAGTTCACCACCATTGGCCCCTTTGAGCTGAACTGGGAAACGCAGCAGTACAAATGTACGCTCGCGCAGGGCATCACATTCGCCCTGCTCGCGACCCTGCAAGCCGTCAACATCTTCTGGTTCGTGCTTATTGTGCGCATCGCCCTGCGCGTCGTATTCACGGGGGTCAAGAAAGACGACCGCAGCGACGACGAGGATGAGGAAGAGGAAGCAGATATGGGCGAAGACGACGTGACTGCCGGGTCACGAAACGGCGTACCGCTGCTAAGCCAGCCTGAGGTGCGACTGAACGGAAAGCCTACCAACTACGCTTCGGCGGTCACGAGCGGAATGGACGGGCCTGCTGTGCAAAACATCTCGACAGAAAGGAGGCGGTGAACAAGAGCGTTGTGCAGGTGTTCAGTACTGGGGAGATATTTGATTCGGTTCGTTTCTGTTCATTTCGAGTGAGAATAGGTTTTATGGCCAGCGCTGGAAGCCTGATATACTCGGCAGCGGCATGCGGTGCATCGCGACGAGAGTTTTGTAATGACAGACATTATGATTGGAGGATTTGGGTGGGTGATTGACGAAGGATGAGGTTGTCAATGCTGCGACAGAAGTGTTGTAAGAACAGCGGAATAGCATAGATAGCGCTCGCACCGAAGGCATTATAGAAGCGTTTGGCTCGTAATATTGCATGGCGTAGGCGCGCGGCATTGTGGATGGTCTTTAGGCAGAGATATGCCAAGGAGCCGAAGAGACAAAGATACTGCACATAGCATAGCATTGCAAAGCAGTCTAGAATTGTAATTGCGTCGTTTACATGTTCATCATTCATGAGTTCTCTCACTGCTCTAACCAAGCTCAAGCCTGATAGCTATTCATCGACCCGCTACAGGTTTGGCACCAAGAGGGATGCCTCCGGCCGTCGGGATGTTACCAGACTTGCCGTGCGAGCCGGAGGAAGATGCAGAGTCCGCCGGCTGAGGCTTCGAGCTGGACGGCTGCGGTGTTTCTTTGGCCTCCTCGCGCGGCCCAGTCACTACACTCGATCTGCTGGGCGCAGACTCCGACGCAGCTTGCGTGGATGGTGTGGAGCTGGAGTCAGGACCGGACGAGCTTGACTTGGGAAGTGCAGTCTTGAACCAACTCGAGCTGCCGATCGACGAGTCCTCCGTTGATTGCGATGGTTGACTTGCTTGTGTTGATCCTGAGTATCACAAAGTCAGCTCAGTTGATCAGCAATACCGCCGTCTTCCACGGAGTAAAGATGACAGGGCGGAATCGCAAACGCTCACGCTTCTCCACTGCGTGCGAAGTCGTTGCAGACATATGACGCTACTGACCTGTCGCGGCATTGCCCTGGTCATACGGGCTCGTCGCTGTTCCTGCTCCTGACGCACCAGAAACAGGCTCTTTACCCGCGGTCTCGCTCCCGGTCACTTTTTCAGCATCGTGTCGTACCATATTGCCGTCCGCCAGTTGCCCGGTCTCTTTCCGCAAAGCAGTTCCACTATTGCCTGCATCGTACGGATCCAGCGCCGTTCCTGCTCCCATCGCGCCAGAAACAGGCTCTTTGCCCGCGGTCTCGCTTCCGGTCACCTTCCCAACATCATCTCGTGCGATATTGCCGTCTGCTAATTGCCCAGTCTCTTTCCGCAAGGCACTTCCACTGTTGCCTGCATCGTACGGATCCAGCGCCGTCCCAGCACCTGTCTGTCCCGACACGGGTTCGCGTCCGCCAGTCTCGTTGTCAAGCGCCGCCTCTCCTGCGGTCTCTTTCGTCAACGCCGCTTCGCTGTTGCCCAAGTCGTAGGGACTATCGACGTTCCCTTCTCCCAGCTGACCGTTGACCGGTTCCTGCCCACCCGTCTCGTTGTTCGCGGTGCGTTCTTCATCGGTGCCATCAAGACCGAGGACTTTTGCGACTAGTGAAGTCATGATGTAGATGTAAGGAGTCGTATGTGCTCGCGCGCTCGCAAGTGTCTATGGTAGATGTAGTGATGTCGTTACGAGGGAGTTAGATGGTTGTGAAAGAACTCGACTCGTATGCGGAGTATAGCTGGAGAAGACGAGGCCTTGATACAGCTCGACTGCAGCCCAATTCTATGAAGATTGGATAAAGAAGTATATTTGAATGTACCTTGGTTGTACCATACATGTACATGTAGAAGTGTAATGCGTAGGTCATACGTCATGGCTGAAGCATGTGACACCCTGCAGTGCTAAAATGAGAATATACCTGTTGCGGGATATAAGGTCTTGTTTCATACTTTATGTGTTTCGATGTGCGGCAGTTGCGTCGCTACTCGATTGGTAGTCCTGACAAGGATCATTTCAGTGATATCGCAGATGTCGTCCAATCATATCGTCAACCAGGAGAAAACGCGGCTCTTCCTTTCGATCATTGGTTCGCGACCTTACTGCTTCATGCATCAGCAGACTTCAATATTGACTGCAATGCGACCAAATTTCGTACTCGCTTGATGTGGATGTTATTGTCGTAGTACGGTCGGAGCATCGAAAGCCGCTTAGGTCTCTCGTGGTCGTCAAACAGAGTCCATCCATTTGCCTCGTGTAAGTCGTGGCCCATGACAACTCCTGCATCAAAGCCACGGCATAGTAGGAGCTTGTGTGAGTTACGCGACGGAGTAATGTTACGGCGCTGCTCCATTGCTTGAAGGCTTGCCGCAACATCCATGGAAAGTACCTTTTAAGGTCCTTATGGCCTCGCGTCTTGGGACTTCAGCGTGTCCATTGCACGCAATCCAGTCACACGTTTGGCTCGACATCAATGGCTGTATGAGCTGGTTGTATCGCGCCGTTCATCGACGTGAGCGCACCGTTGATCGTGCGCCCAAGAAATTGAAGAGCCCGCGCTGATGCATTGCATGAAGAGACGGAGACGTCCCTGTTGTATGCCAGCCTGGTCGGTGTTCTGTCCCGATATGAGAGACCTTTGGCGACCACGAGTGGTCTTTCGCCTCGAAGAACAGAACCTTCGTAGGTGGAGGTATGCTCCATTCCGAAGAATTCAGCCTTTGGCAACGGTCTTGCTCAATTAGGGAGCGTACAGCGGACAGACGGAGAGGGCCGTAGAGGTGGGTGTCAGTAAGTCGACTGGGGATGGCGAGCTTGAAAAGTGCACCCATGTTTGGGGTAAGGTCCGAAACACTTGGCGACTTCAGCGTGGCAGTAGAAGTGCGTGGGCCCGTTCAATTCTCCTGCCCGCCGCCTCTAATCTTTCCAGCCGCCGTTTGCGATCTGCCTCTCTCTGTTCTAGCATGCGCAGTTTCTCCTTGAGTCTGGAGTTCTCTTTCTGAAACGTGGCGGAATTGCTGGATTGTGTCGCCTTCGCTTCCAGCCCTGCCAATTTCTCCTTCAATCCGGCATTCTCTTTCCGCTCACGAGCCACCATTTCGTTGGCCTGCTGGAACAAGGTCACACTCAACTCTTCGATCTCAGCAGTAATCTCTGCTGCCCGCTTTTCCGCCGCAATGCGCGCGGTCTGCTCCTTGGCCAGCATGGTCTCCAGCTCCTTCTCGCGCTTGGGCGATTGCACTGCGGCATTGGGACTTGGCTTGCGCGAGCCGATGAAACTGCCAAAGCGAGAGATCCCTGGGGGCGCCGGCGCCGGCAAATCGGCGTTTACAGCAGTAGATTGGGCGTTGCGACGCTGTTCTTGTCGTAGCTTGGCCTGCAAGACTCGGATGTCATTCTCGTAGTGCACGAAGCGGTCCGCTGTTCAACATCATTCAAGTCAGTCTACAGCCATTGACTTTGCAAGATCATAGCACCAACTTACAGGCCGACGTGACCTTATCCGCCAGAAACTTGACCTCATGTTCCAGATTCTTGATGCGCACGGCGTCCTGGGTGGAATTGACGCTCAGCGCCGAATCATGGGCGACATGTCCGTTCGGAGATCCATGCTGGGCCATAACATAAGGAATGATCGCGAGTGTGAGAGGAGACCCCGTACCAGAGCCACATCGGTGATATACTGGCGATGCGAAAGGTGTGGTCGTGAAATTAATTGCGCCTCGTATAGATAGAGGGTGCGCATCGCAGGTCACGTTTATCCCGCAGTGAAAGCGGCTAGAAGCTCGGCGGATGTCGCAGACCGAAGTGAGGGTGCAAGCTACGCATTATTGGATAGCATTCCCAACGCCCTTTGGATCTACATACCTTATGATTGTACCCTATTTTGTGCGGCAATGTATGGCTAAACAGGTCGCATACCCAAAGAATGCAACAGTTGAAGTAGTGATCAAGGCTTTGCGTTGAGCAGCAGCCTCGATAAGTACATGTTTCCAGGCATTTATTGAATGATTCTGTTCTCTGCTTCATCCACAGCTGTGCCAAGCTCCGTGTCCAAGCTTTGTGGCGATCAGCAGTTGGTCGTGCTCGATCGACTGTTTATCCAGATTTCGAAGAAAATAGAGCCGGGAAAGACAAAATCTAGACTGGCATTGGTTCTGTGCATCGACGACTTAGAGTAAACAAATGCAGCGCAGTTCTGCCACAGATTCAGAAACAACAGAGTTATAACTTCAGATTCACAACTCTACAGTCTCGTGCTGCAAGCACTTCACGGTCAGTCGTCGAGAATTGAAGCATCGCTATGCCGCCAAGTGTTCGGCAGATGAGGTCCTCGACCTTCCCATTGTACCATTCCACTCGCAAGAAGCCACGCAGATGGCCGCTTTTGCTGCGTTTCATCAAGGGTATGATGACGTTAAACATGTTCAACTACAATTCTGCGCTGACAATGTGCTCCAAGGGGCGATCCATATCGACATTGCGTTCGCAGTGTTCGCGCATGCGGCTTTCGCGGCCCTGATTGTGTACTTGGATGGACTCAAAGAAGGCCACTTGGCGGTGCCAAGCACGACCATTCCATCCCTCAGCATCGTTGTGGGACTTCTGCTCGTGTTTCGAAATCAGACGTCCTACGATCGGTTCTGGCAAGGCAGTCAGCATTTCACCACGGTTGTTACCAGTATTCGGAACATGACGAGGTCATTCCTGACATGCTCGTATGTTGTGGGAAAGCCAGCTCCATCCCCAGAACAGCGAGAAGATACCGAGCGTACAGTGCGGTATCTGGTGGCGCTCATCTATGCTGCAAAGCATCATCTACGCGCCGAGTGGAGCTTGACGAGCGTGCCATTCATGTTGCCACAAGGCGAAGTGGAACGACGTCGAAGCGAAAGCATGTCCATGGCCAAGCCAGAGTACAGCGAACTGCTACCGGCCGGGACTCGCAGTCTCGAGATCTACGGTGTAGGCCTGCTCGTCCAGCTCAGCGCCCATGTTGAAGGTTACATCAAACGTGGACATGATCGGGGTTGGTTTCATGCTCCACAGGCCAGTCAGCTGACGGCGCAACTGAACAATCTGGTCGCAGCATATGGGAGCATGGAGACCATCATCTTGACACCGCTGCCGGTAGCTTACTTGATTCACAGCAGGCAGGTCTTGGCATTGTATTGCTGCGTACTGCCATTTGCGCTGGTGGAAGAGATGGGGTGGTGGGCCATACTAATGGTATCATTTATCACCTTCACACTATATGGCATCGAGGCAATAGGAGCGCAACTAGAGGATCCATTCGGGTATGATAAGAATGACATCAAAGTCGACGCCATCTGCGAGGACTTGCGGATGGAGACGAATGTGTTGCTGCAAGAATGGCGTGGGGACAGCGATGGACATCGACACTGAGATTGCACAGAAACCGGTGGCTCTGACCATGACCCCTGCGCGATCATCGGTTTTACATGCAGATGCGAATCACGCTTGAATGTTGGATATCAGCGGCTCCGTAGCTGTGCGGTGCAGAAATGCCCCGTCGTCGGTTAGAGTGCTTGGACGAGGCTCCAGCTCAATGGTACATATGCTACCAAGGCTTGATAGCTTCCATATCGTTGATCACCTTCATGTTTTAAAACTGCCGTGGTCGATGAAATGTCATTCGGTGCTGTCCCGCCACTTCGCGCCAAGATCAGATAGGCGCTGGCAGAAGGCGTCTTCGACAGCTTGATCAGCATCACGATAAGTTGGCGGATGCAGAGGATTTAAGACAGCGTATCCAAAATCTGTAGCGTTAGCGTACAGTCAAGTCAGAGGGGTATCTAAATGCTGGGCAACAGATAGCCACCAGTATTGACGCGGCTGCCTTACACTCGTTTGTGTAACAAGCAGAGCTGAGATCGACGATCAGATAGCTCGATAATGCTGCCCTACCTAGCTACCTCATCGTGACATGTACCAGTAATCAATTGCATACCTACGTTCTCTTGGCACAAGAAGTGAAGCGAGGACAGATGATCACGTGTTCCGGCCCATCAGCGGGGAATCGGTGATCGAGCCGCAAGGCTGTGGCGCTTCCTGCTGCTTCACACAACTAGTACCACGCGGTCACAGTTGGTTTGCGATTCGACCGCTCCTCCATCCTTTTCTTCCAACTCCTCTCAGCCTCTCCTTTCACCTCCTCTCCACCGCATCTCCAGCCGTCCCCCTTTCGCAACCACGACTGCTGCTCGACATCTCAAATTGATCGATATCACTACTGGCATTTGTCACAGCGCATTGCCTGTCCAAATGTTGTTTTGGACCGTCACCGAGAGGCGTGGGCGCGATTGCGACGAGGAGCACCGTCCGCTGCAGCAGGATCCGACGCCACCAACAGCACCACTTTACCGTGGTTGTGCCATGAGAACTTCGCTAAGAACATCATCAAGAACATAATTATCGCCATGTGATAATTCGATGTTGCGGTCCTGGAGACGATGGTGAAGTGTGAGGTGCTGCTGTACAAGACATGCTCTTCCGACCATCTGCGCTGCACAAAACAGACATACGGGACCTCTATTGGAACTGGCACGACCAAGGTCCGAATTGGCCAAGATCGTGAATCACGACGAATTGACAGTTCTGGAGCAGTAGAGCTGTCATCGATGTCAATAGCATGGGACAAGCCTTCCAGCGCAGCTCCGAGCTATGCCCGCACGATGACGCTCGAAAGACTAAGCCAGTCATCAGACCGCACTGCCACTCTGCGGACATCACATTGGCACCAGCAATGCAGTCATGAATGACAGCTGCGTTACGACTTATTGACGACATGAGAGCTTAGTGTCCTCCATCGGTTCAAGCTTGTATACTCTTCCACTTCTGCTTCGTGCAAAGAAACGACCAAAAAATCCCTAACAAGCCAGTATTCGTGCTTATGTACAATGGTCTCGCCCATGGCTATCATCGTCTCGTCATATATGGCTGTTGCTGCAATCCCACCCTGCTCACTCATTGCTACATATCAACTGATGCTGACAGCATGAACCGCCATCCCCGCCGCTTCCTCATCAGGCGCAACGCAAGGAAGAGCTGTCTCTCGCTTTTGTGGTTGCTCACCAAATCATTCCCAAGGATCCCGCAACATGGACGACGTTGCTATGTGCTATCAAAATTACTCCACGCTAAGAGAACTGGATGCTTGCCCGTCACATCAACGAAAGTCGATGTCTGCCGGTGCATACTCGAAGTCGAGTGCTGGATCCGGAAAGGTGGGTGCGTGTGTCGAAGTGCCGGCACTGTCGGGTGAGGTGACATCGGAGCTATAATGGCCGGTGTTTGGGGTCTCCATCAGCGGTAGATCCCCCATGGTTCGCGCCATATGAGATGCCTCCTTGACCGCCTGCTGCATGTTGAATGTATGCAGTGACGAGCATCCGCATTGTTCTGGGGCATGCTGTAAAGCCAGCTCTCGGATGCGGCAAAACTCATCCCGGAGCATTCGGACTTCTTGCTTCGTAGAAGCATTATCCGCCGCTACGATCTTGTAAGTCTTGTCCAGCTCCTCGGTATTCTTTTTCTTCTTGTCGCGACATTTGGCAGCAGCTTGCCGGTTTTTCTCCCGATATCTTTCTTTCTTTTCGCCACCCACGCCTTCATCCTCTCCGCTCTGCTCAGCCGCGACGTCTTTGCTGTCTTGCCGGCCTTTCTTGGAGTGCCGCTGGTTGGCAGCATTGCGCGCTCTCTCGGACATGTCTGAGCTACGATTACCGACGCTACTTGATTTTGAGTGGACCGCGTGTTCATGGTCTGGTGGCGTTATCTGGCCGAACCGTGTCATCGCCCCATTCCCAAGCTGATGGCTGTCATTAGCCCACATCATCGCCGAGACCGAGGGCTGTGTCGTCGATGCGCCTGCATCCGGCAGCGAGCATGACACCATGTTGTCTTGAAGGTTGCCTCCACCCATGTGCTGATAGGTGGGGAAGTCATTGTAGTCACTAGGGATCTACTTTCAGCATACGCATCACACTCCAACGGAGCCAGGGGACACGTACCCGGTATCAAACATGGCGGCAAGATCACGCTTTCCGGAGTGGACAGTCGTGGACGCAGGCACGTTCTGCATGCTCTTGTCGTTGAAGTCATCAAATTTATAGGAAGCCTGAGGATCGAACGCGGTGTCATCAAACTGACCCAATTCATGGTTGGACATGATGACTTTCGTTTGTGGCCGGGGCTACGATCAGCAGCGCAGTGGGGAAGAAAACAAGTGCGAGGGCGTATATTGAGACCTAAGGTAATTCGGCGTGAATGGCAAGGTGAGACTGATTGTAGTGTCGACGCGTACACAATCCGAACACGGAAGTGACGACAACCTAAAAGCCTTCCGATGGCAGGATGGCAGGATGGCAGGGCTTTATGATTGTTGACCAGGAGGATATCCGACGGAGGAGAGGATATTTCGAGGGTGTCCAGACTCAATGGCAGTAAGTATTAGCAGTTCGGTGATGTGGCGAAAGTTTGGATGCGGGCAGAAGTGCTGTGGCGAGGGGTGCGAGCACCGGCTCCTGCTGAGGTAATGCTGCAGATCGACTAAGGTACCTTACTTTCGCCCTCACTAACGTACTGTCTCCTGCTCCGACTTCTCCATTCCTCGGCAGCCGACCCGTACCTTTTCGCACTCTCCGTGGTTGCGGAGGTCATGCAAGATCATCTTGCGGGCACGTTATGTATGTGAAGTGGCCTATTGCTCTGCGGCTTCACCTGCCCCAATGACCATTTCATTGTACACGAAACCAACATGTGCGCTCTGTCCCCACTGGCGCGGATGCTTCAGCCGCATAGAGGTCTTCCCCGCGGCGTGCACGGCACCACGTGATGCACGAAAATCCAGCATATCGGCATCAACTTCAAACAGCTATAACATAACAACTATAGCAGATATTGATATAATTTTTGATTGAGGTTGTTGCTGAAGCTAGTAGCTACCTTTGTATAAACTTTTTATATATTAAAGTGCCTTAGTAGTCTGATAATCCTGCCTTTTGATGAAATAGCCTGTAACAGCTGTTCAGACTTTTAGGGTGCTTTAATAGTTAGATCCTTAAGACTAGCTATAACTGCTTGCTAGTCCTTCTTCTTTAGCCTTTTGGCTATTAATATTAGCTAGTTTTGAAGCTGCTAGTGTGCTTAGTTAGCCTCTTTTTCAATAGCCTTTTAGTGTGCCTTTTAAGCAATAGTATCCTTTTTTGCTTAAGCTACTTAAGATCTCTTAAGCCTTTTTGCTATAGCAACCTCTTATTATAGTTAGTAGTCTAGCTTCTTAGCTATAATCTAAGCTGCTTTTTACTACTATAAATCCTCCTTTACTTAATCCCTTTATATTTAAAGGTCCTTAGCCTACTAAATCTTTACTAGTAAGAAGAAGGTTGTACCTTAACTGTTAATTGCTCTTAGATCTTTAAATAAGGCCCTACCTCTCTTCCTTCTCTTCTTCTTAGTAATTAGTGCTGTTTTAAAGCCTTTATTCTATGCTTTAAGAAGGGTATTTTAAGTAGTAATTGTTAATATAGTATTGTTAAGCTTATAGACCTTCTACTAATCTTGTTCATCTACAACCTCTAAGACAACCTCTTTTAGAAGGGTCCTAATCTTCCTCTAGTCTGTAGTTAACAATGCTAAGCTACTTAAGCTGTTTTATAATACTGGTCTTTTATCTTCTTACTTAAAGATTAAGATTATTACAGCTAGATTAAAGGGATAAATACTAGTCTTTAACTAAGCAGAAAGGATATTCTTTAATAAAAAGGCTGTCTGATAAGCTAGCTAGAATAGCTAAAAGAAGTCCCTTTTGCTTATAGCTAATAGGCCTTAAGAAGCATAGATAAAAGCATCTAATCTTTAGCTATAGTAGATAGCTAAAGGTAAGAATAAACCTATATTAAGTAGCTATAATCTATGTATTAAATATAGTAGATAAACTGCTATAAGGATCTTCTAAGACTAGTACTAGCTTAGAAACCTTATATTAATGTAACTACTATAGCTATTAACAAATAACAACCTCTATTACCTTCTTGCCTTTGCCTTAGTCTTATAGTTAAAGACTTTAACAAGCTACTTAAAACTAAGCTAGTTATTAGTCTAGCTAGTTAGTAAGGAAGCAAAGAAGGCTAGTTACTTCTAAGGATTAAGATCTTAAACCTATAAGTCTTAAATATTGCTAGTAACTACCTTATAAATTAAAGCAGGTGTAATAGCTGTTCTATTAGTATAGATTATAACTATTAATGTAATCTATTTACAGTTACTATCTTATATGTTGTTTAGCATCCTTTTGCTCTTAAAAGCTTGCTTTAAGAAGATTCTTTTTACCTTTATAAGGAAGCTAAGAAGGAAGCCTTTCTTATCTATATTATAGATATTGTGTAGCTGTACCTTATATTAATTAATCTTAAGCTTAATTAGATTAAAGTATGCCTTATATTCTTCTATTAAATCCACCTTTTTTCTTACTAAATCTAGTGGTTTAAGATATCTACTTTTAAGCTGGTTTTGCTACCTTTTACAGAACCTTAAGGACTAGTTCTTCCCTAGCAATTTACCTATAATCTTAGAGGTAAAGTAGTTAACTATTACTAGTGTTAGAGGGAGCCCTTACTTAGATAACTAATTGATATAATCTATAAGGGATCTCTCTTGTTGATAAGATAGTAATTATGCTTTTTCTAAGGATTCTTAAGCTAAAACAGTGACCTTTCTCTAACGCCTAGAGAGTGTGCTTCTGTCTACATTGTGCAATTTTGAGATAGCAGAAAGGTTTAGTTTATTATAAAGATAACACTCAGTAAGTGCCAGATCAATTGGATCTATGGTTGTTGAGCAATCAATTGATCAATGTGGTGCAATATTCATGAAATCGTGCATCACGTGATAGCGTGCACGCCGCGGGGAAGACCTCTATACTCCGCTGGAAGCTCTAATAAACTCTGTTCAGTCCGCACCCCGCGTTCGCTCCATGTTTGACAGACTACATCAGACATTATTGCTTAGGTTCACTCTTTGCATGTTGGCGACGTGTCTACTTCCGCACCATTCCGCGCTTGATAATCAACCGACTACGACAATCTTGCCGCTTGCAAAGGCTATTGATGATCTTGTGCGAAAACGTGCAACCAGTACGCGACTCCACAGGCATTGGGTTTGAGATCTTATATACCTCCCCTGCCATTACAGGGATATTGCTCGCGGCTCGCTTACTCGCCTAATAGGTGCGACGGCATCCTTGGACATACTGTACAGCCGTGAGATCTGTTGCTATTCGTGTGATCGAATCGCACAAACACACCTAGTATTGCAAACCCACGAAGGATCCCGCCATTGTAGAATCCACTTTTCGTCGCCCTGCATATGACGTCTGCAGCATCCGGCAGATGGACTATCGCGGTTGGAGGGTAATGTACATAATTGCATCACAATGTCTATTCCTCGTCGAGACCAAATATCTGCCATCGAGGCCGCCAAACCAGGCAAGAAGTGCCGCAACTCGCCAACTACGAGCCATTGGCATTCCCTGGTCCTCGCGGTCTTCACACTGCATCTTTCGCCCTTGTGGTCAATGGTGAAGTCAGTTCTTCTCAGCTCCGAGTGTTGAGCGTATCATCTTGTCAATTTCCGTGAACAAGCGTCTGAAGGTCAGCACCAGTCATGCGCCTTGGCTTTTCGGACTCAAGTCCGACTTTACGCTGCCTTGCGACGACTAGCGTGCTGAATTTGGTTGATAGGTCGTGGTGAAAGATGGTCCACGCCTTCAGCTGTATGACCTTACATTACCTCGATTGAGTCATTTTAGAGTCGGAGCATACGCCGATGTAGCGTGACGGGAGTTGTATCTGATCAGCACAGCTTGAGGGTTCGTCAGGTGTGAGCTCAGCCTCATCGCAACATGCAATTGTTCCACGCTGAAAGTGATGACTCAGTCTCTCATTCCTTCGTACTTCCAACATCCAAACAGCCGCGCTGGATGCACATTACGATCCAAGCCACCAGACAATTGGCGTCAGACGGCATCAACGAGTGCTTGCCTCTCAGATTCATCCCTGTAGCATCTCCAGCTGTATTGGCAGCTAGCTAGGCCAGCACGTACGGGGTAGTCCTGCAGTCTAAGCAACTGCCGACATCGCCGCGTGCCGAGATGGCTGCCTCATTGGGTGCTTGAATGTGGCTAGGGAGGGCCTCGTCTGGAGCCAATTCCGAGGACCCTGACGTCGGGCCAGGAGTCCGCCTCCGCGAGGTGCCTGAGTGCTTGTGCGGTCATGACTCAAGGTTGCCATGTTGTGACCCGAGACTGTGCTTGCTGAGGTCGCCAACGCATATTGCTATCTCGTAGAGTCTGGATCGCTTGCAGCTCTGACGATCTCGAAAGAGTCGCATGAGTGACGCGTCTAGAACCGTTGCTGGTTGCCCTTGCTGGAGGTGCTCATACAAGGTTGAAGAGCAATGCTAAATTGTGCTTGAGCATACACATATGTAGTGAGTTTCGCAGCCTAGCAATACAGCAATGGTGGCGAAGTGGAATGAGACCATAACCACGCATGGTCACTTTCGCAGGCATCTGCTCACCCACTGCATGTGTTTGACAGATGTAACATCACAGCGGTGTCTCGACACTGGCAAGCACGTCCTCGATCGCATCTTGCACGGTGACACCTTCCAGCAGCTGCTTGATAGCGGCCGGATCGCTGCCCCATTGTAACGTTCTCTCGGTCTGCGCCGTCGCCAGAATCAGCCGATGAGGGTAGACTTTCCTCGCCGCTAGCGTCACCAACGTAGGCGGCACATAGTCCAACCCATGCAGCGGAGCAAGAGCTTGTGCCAGCGCTCGAAGGTTCCGAGTTGCAGTCGCCGTCACGCCCCCGTTGATGAAGCGGTTCATCCGCGCAAACACCACGATTTGATGGATGTACTGCGCAACTTCCGCATCGAGGACTACGTGACCCGCCTGTTCACGCAATACCTTGATCTCGTCGGGCAGGAAGGTAATGGCCGAAGTCTTCTCCACCAAGCCATCGAGATGACGAAACCCATCCTCTTCCGCGTGGACATGCGACATGGCGAACATGTCGTTGAGGTGATGACTCAGTCGCGCCTCCGGGCTTGACAAGATCGCCAGGAACAGGAAGTCTCGTGGGGCAGAGTGCATCGCAGATCTAGTGAAGATGCGCTTCGTCCGGAGAAGTTCCAGAGCCTGCGTCTGGACACTGGCGCTCGCGCGGTCCAGGTGAGTGGCGATGACAACGTCTGCGATGCGGCGATCGTCGAGCGGGTTCGACAGACTACCGAAGTGAGCATGACTGCCTCCGTGAGAGGATGGGTAATCGACGTCGAGGAGAAATGGACGGTGCCTCTTCTCGCTCTCCTGGTTCTCCCGGGCATCGTCGAAGTAGTCGGCGACGTCCACTAGGACCGTCTCGCTGAACTCGTCCACGGTGGTCTGCGAGGTGCAGTCAATCGTGGCGACTTTCAAGTCAAAGGCGTAGGTGCAGATGAGTCGTAGTTCTTCGCGTAGATCTTGAGCAGACTGCTCCGGCGCAGCGAACAGGCAGTGCTCTTCTGCGATGAGCGAGACCAGGACCGCGAGCTCCAGGTCGCCGATCTGCTGTACTCTCTCATCCAGTGGTGGCCTCATGGCGTCCAATGTCTCTTATTGGTTTCTTGCGTCGCATGAACCCGCATCCATGGTGTCGATATTGCTTGAAGTCTCGACACTTTGCTGACGCCCGAACCGCCCTTCTCAATAGCAAATGCTAACGTTCGATGTGTCTTGCCCCTCCGAACGCAGTGATACTGCTACTTATGAGTGGGAATCTGCTAGAGCCAGGCTCAAGTCAGCACAGACCACCGCATGATGCAGCAACTCAGAGGCGGGCGTGATGCAACAACAGAGTACCTAGACTCTGCACTCTACCAATCGCAACACAAATGATGCTCACCACACAATGTACTCGGTAAAACACGACCATGTCCGGACCAACAGCTGAATGGAGCCCGGTTGGGCCCTCGTTCTACCGCAGGACCCAGCTCTACACGAATGTCTTCGACGAGGACCTTGAGCTCGAGAACTACTTTGTCACTGGCGCTCCGTTCAGCGGTGCTGTAGGTAGGCACTGCGCATGTGCTGTGGATTGCTTGCGCTGACTTCGCGCAGCTCTTTACCGTCGCGAGAACCAGGTCTACCGCGGCGCTCAAATCGCGAAGCCCTCAATCGATATCTACAGCTGTGCAGGCAAGCTCATACGCCAAATCCCATCGGATCGTGATACCATAAAAGCTGTCGGATGGTCTGAGGACGAAAGATTATTGGTGGTGACCGAGGACGGCACGGTCAGAAGCTATGCAGATCTGCAGGAAGAGTCCGACCCTTTCTCACTGGGACATGGCGCTGAAGAACATGGCGTCAAGGAATGCAAGTTCTGGTCAAACGGGCTCGTAGCGTTACTGGGGAACAATGCACTCGTAGCAGTCAATCGCTATGAGGAGCCACGACCTCAGCTGTTGGCACAGGCACCGCCTGGGGAAGTCATATCTTGGACAATCATCCCGCCTGAGTATACCTCTTCGCGATCTGTCGAAGTCCTGCTGGCGATCGGACAGACGGTCTATGTGGTGGATGCTGAGGAATGTGAAGATCGAGGCTTAGAGGCCGGACCTTTCAGGCACATCAGTATTTCGCCGGATGGCAAATGCATAGCATTGTACACCGATGACAGCAAAGTCTGGGTCATCAGCAGCGACTTCCAAGAGCGAATCAGTGAGTATGAGTCAAAGGTCAAGACTCCACCAGGCGATTTGCAATGGGTGGGTAATGGTGCAGTGGCACTTGCATGGGAAGATGAGATTCACCTGATCGGCCGAAATGGAGCTGCTACACAATACGAAGATTACAGCTCTTTCGTCCATCTGCTACCAGATATCGACGGGCTGCGGGTCCTTACAAGTGATGTGTGCGAATTTATCCACAAAGTATCTGATTCCACGGCAGAAGTGTTTCGGCCAGGCTCCAACAGTCCCGCAGCGATGCTCCTTGATGCATTAGGCCACTTGGAGAACAAGTCACCCAAGGCCGACGATCTGATACAATTAGCGCGTCCGCATCTGGATGAAGCAGTCGACACCTGTATTCGAGCTGCAGGACAAGAGTACAGTGTACACTGGCAGAAGCAGCTGTTAAAAGCTGCGTCCTTCGGCAAATCAGTCCTGGATCTCTACAATAGCGACGACTTCGTTGACATGACAGAGATCTTACGGGTGTTGAATGCTGCTCGCTTTTATGAAGTCGGCCTTCCGATGTCGTACGAGCAGTATACACGCTTGACGCCAGAGAAACTCATTCATAGGCTGGTCAATCGGCAAGAATATCTGCTGGCTCTCAAGATTTCGGAGTTCCTGCACTTGCCTGTGGATAGGATTTATGTGCACTGGGCGCAGCAGAAGATCAGAACCTCAAAGACAGATGAGGACAGTATGTGTCAAGATATTGTGAGGAAGCTAAGCGGCAAACGAGGCATTTCTTTCGAAGAGGTCGCCCGCACCGCTTCTCTCGAGGGACGTATGAAGCTAGCGACACGTTTACTGGAACATGAGCCTCGAGCAGGCAAGCAAGTTCCGCTTCTCCTTGACGTAGGCGAGGAGACCATCGCCCTTGACAAGGCAATCGAAAGTGGTGATACGGATCTGGTTTTCTTCGTCCTTCTTAGCCTGAAAAAGAAAATCCCTCTTTCAAGTTTCTTCCGAACCATCAACAGCCGACCGATGGCGACCGCGATCGTGGAAGCTTCTGCAGCGGATCAGGATCAGGAACTGCTAAAGAGTCTCTACTATCAAGATGATCGTCGCCTCGAAGGCGCCAACCTACTCCTTTCAGAGGCTCTAGCAGCTCCCGAGATTGGACCAGCTACAGACAAGCTCAAGTCAGCTGCTAAGCTGCTCCGCGACTCCAAAGAACATGCCGCCACTGTCACTGCCCTTGAAGATACCCAAAAGCTGCTCCGATTTCAGGAGGCATTCGAGAAAGATCTCGATGATCGATATGTTGGACTATCGGTCAACGAGACAATATCCAAGCTCATCAAGACAGGAAACATGAAGCGCAGTGTCAAGGTACAGACTGAGTTCAAAGTGGGTGAGAAGACGTACTGGTGGGTGCGTCTTCGCGCTCTCGTAAGTCGCAGAGACTGGCGAGAACTCAAGGAGATGAGCAAGGTCAAGAAAAGCCCCATTGGTTGGGAGGTAAGTCAAACCCGCTCGAAGCCATCCCTAACACTGTCGAGACTATACTGATCTGTTGTGCCCAGCCCTTCTTCAACGAATGTCTTGCCGCCGGCAGTACCGATACTGCGGCACTCTACGTTCCCAAATGCACCGCATTGACGCATACCGAACGCATCGAGATGTGGATGAAATGTGGCCTGGTCGCCAAGGCTGCTGACGAGGCTTATAACGCGAAGGATGCGAATGCGCTCGAGGAGTTGCGCCCCAGAGCGAGTGGGCAGGCCGCTGTGGAAGTGGAACGACTGATTGGGCTGATGAACAAGCGAAGATAGTGAAGCTCTACATGAAGTGACAAGGGGACAATCCTCTAGAAGATGCTGTGTCCATATCTTGCCCAGTAGAGAACTGGAATATCTTTCCATATCAGAACACCACACTGTCTGTGGTACTCTACATCTTGAAGTTGTGCATTCTCCATGCATGGCACGTTCCAAAAGCGGCTAGCTCCATATACGGCCAATGACCCTTCGGTTTTATTAAGTATGAGACGATGAGAGTGCTATTGTGTTTGAACGAAGTGCGTACATTCCAACATCTCCACCATGCATATCCTTGTAAGTCATGCTGCACGGCAATGTAAGACGTCAATGGGGTGAGAACAAGATACTGAACTCCCGAGTCAAGGTGACCAACGATGACGGTCCTCCGTCGGCTCAATCCTCGCCGTACATCCTGCCGTTCGTACGTGCTCTGGAGCAGGCTGGTCACCTGGTGTCGGTAATCATCCCAGACAGCCAGCGATCATGGATAGGCAAGGCGCACATTGTTGGCCAGGATGTCCAAGGTATGGGCTGTGTTGTTCTTTCGCAGCAACATCATTCAATTGCTTTGCGTTCCGCAGCGAATGCAGGCAACACTGCATTGAGCTCACACTTTCGTCAGCCACGCACTACTGGCCACCAAGCGAGACTCCTGAGGTCCACACCGCTTCATCCTCTCAGAGGGACGACTCCAAGTATCCTTGGATCTTGGTCAACTCTACGCCTGCGAGCTGTTCTCAATTGGGTCTCAGCCACTTCTTCGAAGATCGCGGCCCGATCGAGCTCGTAGTGTCAGGACCCAACTATGGGTCAGTCCTTCGCAGTTCTCGTGCGATGCTACGGCAGAACTAAACGTCACGTAGGAGAAATACTACCGCTGTTTTCGCGCTGTCCTCCGGCACTCTGGGCGCCGCGCTCGAAGCATCATGCTGTGGCCACCGTGCCATTGCGCTCTCGTTCGCCTTCTTCGACCGGGAGAACAAGCCTGAGATCGTTGCGGAGAGTTGCCAGCAGTCGATTCGAGTCATCGATTGGTTGGCCAAGAACGGAAAATGGGAAGCGTCGCAATTGTACAGTGTCAATGTCCCCGTACAGAAAGGTGTGCTTCAGCGGAAAGTCGTGTGGACGAAGATGCTGCAGAACCAATGGAAGCGAGGCGCCTGTTTTCAGGAGATGTCCGCAGACGCTAGCGTCGATGATCCAGCTTCGGAGGAGGCCAAGCTGAGGAATCAGCAGAGCATCGAAGGCGGCGAGAGTGGTGCTGCTACGCCCACCAATGATCGGTACAAGCATCGTCACTTCAAGTGGCAGCCACGGTGAGTGACCGCAGGACCCTTTGTGCGCGCGCGTGGATGTTGACAGAGCTGACTTCAATCAGGTTCACGGATGTTTACGAAGGTGTTCTTGCTGCAGGACCTGGTAGTGATGGCTGGGCAGTCAAGGAGGGCGAGACGAGTGTCACTGCCATCAGGGCCAACTTCGCGCACATCGATGGATATGACGGCGAGTTGAAGCTCTAAATGTGGCCTCTTGGAACTCAAAATGGGAACTCCTGTTCATGCTCTGCAAAAGCAATAATCCTTATCTCATAGATGTATGCAGCCACGATCTTTGACTTGATGATTACATCTGCGTAAACTTCTTCAAGAAGACGAGCAAAGTTTTGGTATCCGACGTGAACACCTTGGGTCGACCTGTGTAGTATATGAAGAGAGGACACGCGGTCATGACACGGTATCGAAGATTTAACCCTACCTTACGGTTGGAACGTGCTAGTGCTTCAAGGTTTGGATCAATGGTTCGAATTGTATTTAGCTTACGACGGCCCTACGATGTGTTGTATCACGCGCGACTTCATACTGTATCAAGCAAATATTGTGAACTCATGGGCTGTGTACTCGCTCGAAGGTAGCCTGGTAGCTGTTTATTGGTGACATCTCAGCATTGAGCATAGGCAACTAGAGGTACAAAGGAACATCAAGTCGAACAGTGGGTATAACGAGCGTAAGCGTAGGCTAAGCATCCCAGGGCCCGACTCAGACGACAGCGCAGACGAGCATGATGAAAATAAAGTGATTGAAGTGCAACAAAACGACGTTAGCATGATAATCAGGATGAAATCGGAAGGATATCATCGTGTACAAATTGATAGGCGGTCGATCAGCTTCCTAGGTAAGTTAGAATTTGCATCCTCCCTCGACTCCTTCTAGCATTCCATCGACATTGCTCGACCTTACTTGCGGTCACCTCATGAACACCATCAGCAATTGTCGCGACTGAAGGCAATATTTATTTTCCAAGAATGTCGACACCTCCCAAGATGAGCGACGACGAGTTCGCCGCGCTCAAGCAGAGGGCGAAGGCCTACCGGCCCATGAGCCCGCACATCCGGACTGCTCTCTATGTCTGCGTTCTTACCGGTTCAACTGCATCCATCGTCCGATTCCACGCCGGATGGAGCTACGAGGAAGCTGGTATCTGGCTCAATATGTGTTTCTGGGGTGGATATCTCCTCGCTGATTTGGTGCTGGGCCCGCTCGTGGCGCTCGGGCTGTACCGAGACTGGCGGTTCACCAAGGACGTGGAGAGGCTCAAGGAGCAGAAGGCACTTCGAGAGATGGCATGATGGAGTACGAGGTTCTAGTGTACTTCCGCGATGAAATGGTTCAGGAACAGTGCTGGGCGGCGAACGGGATGGTCGTCCTACGTTGCTCACACTGTTACTCTGGATCCATGCCTCATCAGAGAGGCTTAACGTTGCAAGGGCCATGCAAGCAGTTCTATCCGCGACTCTACCGGACTTCATCGCCGCCATTCGCTTAGAGCATGTCGAGCAGAGCATCTCAAGTCGCTTCAGAGGCAACCGAATGCTCCGAAACCTGCATTAACCCGCATCTCCCAGCTGCAAAGATATCACTGGCATCACTCACGAAGCCTGTGGAAGGTCCCATGCGATGGGAAAACCAAGCAAGCTACAGGTGGAACAAGAAGATGTCCTAACTTATGGACGGCTCTTCGCAATCACTACCACACCTCGCTTGTGGCACCTTCGTCACTGCAGAAGCCATCGCAGCGATGCGGCTCACCAACGCCACACTCCGGTCAACTGAGAGACAGCAATGGAGTGTGAGAGTGCCGATGTTTGAGCATCATGCACGAGAGAACAGTGCTTTGTAAGACAGCTAAGCTGTTGGCTCTCAAGAGCACAACCTGAAGTCTCGGCGGCTAATATAGAAGAGGGCGAAGTGAAACACATATCGCCCTTACTGCGGTCATCAATATTGATGCCCACAAGTCTGCATTCTTCCCTTACTCTTAAGTACTAGCCATTCTCAATTCCCAATCTCGCTGTACACTGCACAAAAACAACCCCCTATGCAAGGCCTCCCCCAACGCCCTCTCGTACAAATTGCGTCACTCTCCGTCCACGATAGCGTCCCGCCCCGCAATCTGGGGTAAAGCTAATCTCGAACCACCGTGCACCACCTCGACCGCCAAGCACGAAACCTCACCTGCGCGCGCGAAGCTTAAAACACTCAGCTTCGGAACATACAAATCCACCGCGACAACCCAGCTCGAAGGTTGCAGGTCCCAACGACGCAAACATCTTCTACTCCCCCTGATCATTTCCAGCGACAAAACCCGCCACAACGATGTCCGACGCCGACTCGCCCACCAGCGCGAACCCAGTCAACGAGCCGCTCGACCTAGTCCGACTATCGCTGAACGAGACGGTGTTCGTCAAGCTGCGCGGCGATCGCGAGCTGAAGGGACGGTTACATGTTCGTTTGTCCCTATCCTACACTTCCCCTTCCGCTTGCCCTGCTTTGCTTGCAGTCTCCGCAACCCCCGCCTCACCCGCCGTCATCTACCAAACATAAGCACATCCGCATCACCCCGTCCCACAGCTGACACATCCCCCCTTTCGTGACTTTAGGCCTACGACAGCCACTGCAACCTCGTCCTCGGCGACGTCGAGGAAACGGTCTACATCGTCGACGACGAGGACGACGAGAACGAGAACGAAGCGCCGGCGGCAGAGCAGGTGCGCACCGTGCGCAAGCAGTCGGAGATGTTGTTCGTGCGCGGTGAGTTATATCTTCTACCTGTCTGTGGAGGATTTCGGAGGGGGATTTACGGGAGAGGAGAGGAGAGGAGGTGAGGAAAGGGTGGAGTTGGGGGTGGAGGGTTTAAGATCCCGAGGATGGGGCGATTTCATGAGCATGGACGATTACTGATGCCTACTTGGTGGGGTGTAGGGGATTCCGTCGTGCTTATATCGCCGCAGCAATGAGCGAGCCGGATCGGCGAGATGATCTGGGGGAGTGCCTGCGTGAAACAAGAGAGGACGCGCGGGAGGACGTGCGAGGACGAGGGTATCGACCGCCCCAGATGACTGTGGGACGGACGGCGGAGAGATAGACGGCGGGAGGACGAGAAGGGAAAGAGATTTTTGTGGATCGGCCATAAGAGCGGACAGTTAAAGTGCAGAGGCGGAGAGGGGAGGCAGGGAGTGCGTCTGGCGACAGTGCGATGCATTACAGAAGGACGAGGACAATGCATACTATAGAAATGCACGACATGCATGCTTGGATTGATAACGTTATCATAACGAGCCCAGGTATACGATCATATCAAGAGCAAAAAAGAAAGCCTATTACCACATCCATTCATGATATTCGTCCCTGCCTACCATCCCCGCACCCCAAATCTATGCTAACCACCACGTCGCCACGCCCGAGAAGCTCCACCCTTTACTCCACTGGAACGGCCCGGTGCGATTCTTGTACTGCTCAGCAGACATGCCGCGCGCCTCGACGCCGCCGACGGTCGTGACGGCCCAGCTGCGGACGGTGTCGCCGGCGTTGCCGAGCAGGCGGGTGGGGATGTCGCACCACCAGATCTCGCCGTTGGTCTCGAACGCGCGGTCCTCGTAGGGCGTGCCCTTGCAGGCTTCGATGCGCATGATGTAGAGGAAGTAGGGCCCTTTGCCGTTGCGCATGGGATCCCAGTGCGGGCAGATCTTCTGGAAGGAGAAACGCACCGTCGGGCCTTGCTGGGCGAGCACGATGTGGCGCTCGGCGGGCATGACTGAGGCGTTGCGCATGCCTTCGGGGACGAGGTAGCCGCCGCACAGCTGGGCGGAGCAGCCGCCCTTGGAGATGGCGCCCCTGTACTCCTCCCACGGCACGACGCGGCCGTCCTCGCGGAACTGCTTGCTGGTGTCGCCGGGCCAGTGGTCGAAGCCGAAGTCCATGTTGGACTGAGTGAAGCGCTCGGGCGCGAAGGATTGTTGGTAGGTGTTGCCGGCGCCGAGGTGGCCGGCACCCCAGCAGGCGTCGATCAGCTTCCACTGGCCGTTGTCGATCTTGACGACGTTCCACGCATGGTTGCCATCGTATGGCGGGACGGGATCGCCAGGCTTCATTTCGGTGTGTCCGAAACCTTTGCCGTGTCCCGACACGACATAAGCTTCAAGTCCTGCTTTTAGAGCGAACGCGGCGAAGAGGCTGGCGTAGCCTTCACACACAGCCAAGCCGGATTGAAGCGTCCCCTGCGGCGTGGAAGGTTTGAGAGTGCCTGCGAAAAAGTTGACCGTGTCGTAGGCGACATTGTGATGCAGCCATGTGAAGATTGCTCGCGCTTTGTCAGTAGCGGAGGGGAACGGGTTGGTAAGCTGGTTAGCCAACCATCCGACATCATGCGAAGGGATAGTGTGGCGTGAGAACCTGGCAGCGTGGTTGTCGGGACCGGAGAAGTCTCGACAAGCAAGACAGGCGCCGGGTTGTGCCGGGGGAGCAGCTGCAACTGCCGTTCCCGTCGCTCCATTCATCTTCGGCTTCGACGATTGCAAAGCGGACAGATCTGGACGGGAGCCAGTCGGAATTGGGGGTGGCACTCCGACGCCATTCCCCGCCGGCACTGAGCCAGGTCTCGCACCAATAGGCGGTGGGTTCGCAGTCGACGAGTTCAAGCCGAATGTAAGTGCCGATCGCTTCGGGGGTGGTGGCTCTAGCTGGCGAGTAGGTTGTGGCGGCGGTGCAACTGTGCGCGGGGGAGCCGGCTCAATCTGCAAGGGATGTTCTTGTATCGAGGGAGTTCGAGATGCAGGTCTGGTAGGGACTGCAGGATGGTTTTGCGTGGTTCTCCTCTGCGCTGGCGGCGGAGTGGTCCCCTCTTGCTTGACGATACTCGGAGACGAAAGCCTCGATTTCAGCGAGGGCTTTGCCTTCCGGACGCTACCACTGGCGTAGTAGTCACTCATCGCGTTCGCGTTCTTGGGCGGCAGGACAGGAAGCGACGACGGGTCATAAGCTGGTGCACGCACCGCCCGATCCGAGGTCATCGACGTCGTGTTGGAGATGCCTGAGACGGAGGAGATGGCGGTGCCCATCGAGCTCATGGAGTCGGTGGACGTTCGACGGCTGCGGTCATAGGTATAATCGGACTGCGAGGGCGTGGCGGACGTTCTCCGGGATGGTAGAGCAGGTGATTCCGATGGTCGTCTAGGTGGCAACACCGGATTTTGCGCCGATGCTGCGGTCGATTGCGTTGACGTTCTAGGTGGGAGGGAAGGTCTAGAAATCCCATCCATCCCATTCGCCGAAGCAACATAGCTGGGGACATCGCCTTCGGGCAAGTTCCCTCTCCCCGTGATGGCCTGTCCGGTCGGCACGTTCGTCGATTGTGCTCGAGCATGCGGCGTAGGACGAGCGGGCAATTCCGGTCGTGGCGGAGGCGGCGGTCGTGGCCTGCCATTCTGACCAGTTCCATTCGAGCTGGAGCGATATGAGGGCGTCGGCGTCTGACCAGGGACCTTGCCGACCTGGTTCATCTTGAGTCGCGCGATACGCTCCTGCAGGCTCTGCATCGGCGCTTCTTCCTCGTCCGCCATGGTGGTGGTTCGGGGCCCAGATTCGATACGACTTTAGGTCAACAAGTAGATGGCAATCCCAGAGCAGTGACCGTGTCCTGGCAAGAAAGAGCAGATCCCTCGTCTCATATGTCACAAACAGTACAACCCGGCCTGCCCCCAAAGCGAGGTCAGAGCTGGAGGAACGCCAAGCGTATGTTGCCTGCACAGCCTGGCGCGAAGGGACGGATCGGGCGAATCCTTTGCGGTGCTTGTGCTATGCTTAGCTGGCGGCAACACGCCTACGAGCACGCCATGAACAGATGAGCGCAACTCTTGGTCTCTCCAACCGCCGAGCACGAGTAAGTGATGAGACCTGGAATACACAGGTCTCTGATCAGTATAATAGATTGTAGCTGGGAAGTGGCACAGCCAGGAGCCAGATCTCGAGTCATGCTTGATCGAGATGTCGGAACGTCGATCTCAAGCTCCGCGGGCCGCACGACACGTGGGGAGCCAGCACAAAACAGTACGTACATACATGTTCAATACATGAGAATATGTATAGATACTCTTATAGTAGAGACGCTGTACGTACCACTACATCCTCTCTACGACGCTTGCTACGATCCAACTGAGGTAGGTAGGAAAGCTACAAGATCACCGAAGAGCAGGAAGCATATGGGAAGTACGTCGTAGCACTGGGATTTCGTCGGGCTACATCGACTGACTTCTCTTGCCTTCGTCATATCAGCCGCCGCTGGAAAGGAAAACACATTGCAGACGCAGAAACACGAACATGCAGTGAGCGAGACGACCGGTTCCACCCTTTGCGTTCCGCCCCTCCTTGCTATGCATCTTGAATTTGCCCTCCTTGGCCCCAAAGGCAGAATGTCCCACAGTTCTGCGCTGTTCCCTTCTCTCCAACCGGGGTAAGCATTGCGTCCCTTGTCCCTTTGCCGTCTGCATGAAAGAATGATCAAAAGGGAAAGGGTGTGGGGAAGCAAGAAAGCATTTTCGAGTGTGTTGTTACTCCAGACAGCCACCGTCGCCCGACGCGAACATCTTTTAGCTCGCGTATAGAAAATGTAAGGAAAAAGAAAGAAATTCTTGGGTCATCGTTGATATAGTGGGTGCAGGCGCAATGCTGCCAATGTACTTTTGGTGAAGTGTGCGAGGCACATGCGCAAAGTCGTGAATAGTAGTGTCGTATGGCGATGGTGATGCCGAGGTCGAGTGTTCGATAGAGGAAGTTACGTTGGACGAATGCCCATCATGACCGGAATACTGGACGAGAAGACTAGCGCTTCCTCTTCTTGTTCTTGTCCGGGAGCGCTGGCGCCAGAAAGTAGCCGTTCGCAGGAACGCTGGTTTGGAGCGCATCAGTCTCTACACCAGTCATCTCGTCCTTCTTGACAGGCACTCCCATGTGCCGGCCATATCTGCCCTTGCGCCCGTTGCCCTCGTCTTCGCTGACACAGCCGTCGGCGCCAATACCAGCATCCTTGCAACGCCCACAAGGACGCTGACGATCACATCCCTTTTTACTCTTGCGGCAGCGCTGGCAGCGCGGCTTGGAAGAAAGGTCTTCTTCGTCCACACCAAGCTGGTGTTGGAAGTTGATCGTAGACGCCACGGATCCTTTACGAGAGTGTCCCGGGATGGAGGTGGGCGACATTGGGGTCTTGGGCAGACTGTTGGCCTTCACAGGCTTCGGCTTGCTGCTGTGCTTGGACCCATGGGGCTTGCCCAACTTCGGCTTACTGTTGCGGCGCTCACCATGCTCACTGCCGGCTGCGAAAGTGGCGTCACGGACGTCCTCGTACTCCTCCCCACTGGTACCATCACTTGGGATCTCACTGGCCGTGCGCTGTTTCTTGCGCTGTGGCCCAGCATCCTCAGCTGGGAATCGTGGTACGGCAGGCACTCTCGAGAGTGGCGCTGTGCTGTGCCCGTCCGACTCCTCGTCCGACGAGGCCATTTCCGCCTTGCCACTCAGAGCATCATCGACAGTGGAGGTAGAAGTCCGGCCATGTGAGAAGGCCGAGGGGTCGCCAAGGCGCATGAGTTGCAGTGCAACATCTTCATCAGAGATCACACTTCCCACGGTAGGGTCTGGCGTCGGCAAGATACCGCCTGGGTGGCGGTTGGAGCCATATGGCATAGATCCGGGACGATTTCCACGTAGATGTCTGCCGGGCTGCTGGTAGTTACCACTGAAGCCATTGCCCAGATTACCTGATGCAGTGTGATTAGCACTGCTCCCGTAGCTCTGCGGCGATGGCAGAGGTTGCGTGTATGAGAATGTCAATTGGTTGGAATAGGCGTATGGCGAGGCAGCGTTGGGCGGACCGTTACGGCGTTGAGGCGAGATGGACGAGATCGATGCGCTGATGGGCACCTGAGGTGGCACGAACAAAGGCAGTTCCTGTAGGTGTGTAAGTAGTTGCGCGCGAAGCGTGGATTAGACAAGCACATACCGAGCTCTCAAAGGCGCGCTTCCTGCGGCCACCTTCCACAATGTTGTCCAGACTGATTTCAGCATTGACCTGCTCGGTCTTGGAGCGGCGCGAACTCGCAACGGATCCTCCGCCATTATCTCCACTGCTGTAGCCATCTGCGTCAGCGCTTGTAGCATTGTCCTTGCTCTTTGTTCTGATCGAACGCGCCTTGGCGCCCGGCACTGCGGATCCGCTGCGGCGACCAGCCTCGGATTGCGGAGACACACTACGACCTCCCGCCGATCGAGGAATGTTGCGAGACGGAGAGCCGTGTCGATGCGCGTCGTTGAGTTGAGGTGGGCGCATCTCGAACGGCGCACCCAGCGACGGCTTCGGTGGGGAGGTGGACTCGTGCGCATTGTCGCTGGCGGTACCTGGTGGTTGTGAGATGGTTCTGACGTAGACAGTCATGTCATTCTCAAAGTTCTCGTATGCAGCGATGATGCTGATGCCCTCCTTGTTCTCGAAGCTGACGCCGAAGTCGTACAGCCCGTAGAAGTTCTTGACGGTGGTGACGATCGAGTTGATCGTGTCGTGCTGCGAGATCATGACTCGCATCGGAAGACGAGCTTGGATGCGAGGATCTTCAGGATCGATGAGTTGAAAGACCACATGTTTTCGGTCCCCTTTGGCGGGCGATGAAAACCTCATGCCATTGGCAGCCCGCGCAGACCGCTGAGCGGCATCACCGTACTGCAGCCCGTTTGTTTGTTCATGATGTGCGCCTGTGTGGCGGGTTGGGTATTGGTGTCCTTGTTGTCTCCGACCATTGGCAGAGTCTTCCCCTCCAGTGGACAACATTCTGGAAACGTCCATAGTCTAGCAGGGTAGTGTCTTCCCGGCCACCTCACTTGTCTTTTTACGATCTTGGTCAAGCACCAGACGTGGTTGGCTGGCTTTGGGGCGGTGCGGAAGGCGATGCGTCGGGAGCCTATCGTCGGCGCAGCAGGATATGGGGTGGTGGAGGACGAGGTCCGCAACTTGTCGGGTTAGTCAACTAGAACGACGATGTCAGCAAGTTGAGCCTCGCATGATGTTCAAACGACCGCAGACATGGCAGGCATGGCAATGGAGGCGGATGGCGGATCTGGCGGAGGACGAGGTCCGTTGTGGTGACGAGCGGAAGTAGTAGACAGACGGCTTCGTCTGCGGTATCGGAAGGTCGATATTGAAGTGCGCATGAGCTGTGATGGGGTAGTGGAGGACTCACAGGATCGCAGAGAGGATCACGGATGGCGACGATGGGTTGACGGACGCTTCGCGGCGGGTGATGTTTGCAACCTCACTGCCGGGGTGCGACAAGATGAGCGATAGCAGTCGGCGGATGCGGAAAACTGGTCGGGAAAGGTGGGAAGACCAGCGCTCGATGCGGGCGAGGAAGAAGATGGAGCGCAGCCGTCACGGATGAGCGATCAGTGAACCATCGACCTGTGCTGTCCAGGTGTCGGTCTGTTCACGGACGAGGGAGGGTTTTGGGTGGGTGATGAGGATGGGGAGGAGGCGCTGCAGGCGAAGACAAGCCAAGCAGAGTGGAGCCTTTCGCATCTCACAACTCGGCGCCCACGGACTGTGCCGGACGACGACCAGGTCACCACACGATCGTTCTCGGGTCTACAAGGAGCATGTGCGCTCATTCACAGGTATTAGATCGGGTCATCAACTATGTGAACTGCGATGTCGTTCATTGGGCGGTGGGAACGCATTGCGCTGTCCTGCAATATGCTGGTGACCTAACCGCCCTCCACCGCCTCCAGCCAATGTTGCGCCAGAGTCCCTAGTCCGCCCACGACGTAGGTAGGGAATAACACCATGCCCGCGCATCGCAAGTCACTCGGTCCCTCTCCAGATCGCAGCAGAAAGGGCGTGGTTACATCCCGCGAACTCATGCAGCGCCAAAGACAAGCGAATCGAGACCCGTTCGCACGTTCTTGCGCACCCAATCACAGCGCAGCCAACACCCTGCCGATGTGTCCTCGACGCCCGCATCTCATCATGCCATCCTCGTCTACGTCGCTGACACACCGATCCTCCACGGTAGAGATCCCGTCGCTGGCGCTGGTGGGGGGTGGATAGGATCACGGCGCAGGTCATCAGATAGACATTGATGGGATCTGTATGCCGGCTTGGTAGACAGCGACGATCCGATTGCAGCCATGTCGCTTCCATGCATGCGCACGCTGCCAGTCAGTCTTACCGAGACCAACCCGCATGGATGATGGAGAATGCGCAAATCTACGGGTAAGCACGCAAGAAAGGTCGACCTGATACAGATTTTGCCCATTGAGGCGACATCGACCAATGCTTGCGCTATTCGCGCTGAACGGTGAGGGAGTGCGACTGCTCATCATGGACCACTTCGATTGTGTTTCAGCGTGGGCGACGACCTTCTCCGGATCGCGGCGTGCACGTCGACGAACAGTGACGTGTGGAGAGTTTGGCGGCAGGCCGGGAAGCGGGTGCAGCAGACCGACTTGTTTTTGCAAGTCTTGCTGGCTACCATTCTTCTCCCCTCCCGCATGCTTTTTGGGAGAGGGGAGGGGGGAGAGCTTTCTGTTCCGGAATCTGGCGCCGCCGTCGCTTGCCGAGTTTCAGGTTTCAGCGCGCGCGGAGCCAGATGGGTTGATAGGCTGATTGCAGGACGAGCGCGCGATCCTGCCAGCACATCATCGTGCTGGGGAGGGCACTAGATTTGCGCAGACATGCATGATGTTGGTTATAAGCAGTGTAGGAGATGGTGTTGAAGTGCGCAGACGATGGGGAGCAGCGAGGCGAATCTGCTGTTCAGGGCACGTGCTGACGTGTGGAGATGGTGAGCGCTCGTTTGCGGTGGAGAGTTCGCGACACGTCAAGTTAATGAAGGGCATGAAAGGTGCTCACGAGGAAGCGGGAGTGTCTTATCTTGCTTCAGATGCTTCTACCAGGTCTCAATGATCATGTGTACGATTCTTAATGTTATATATCGAGTATTGATAACGTGCCGTGCTGTTGTCTCAGAATCATCTTGAAGTTCATCGTCGCGGAGGACGTGTCGATACATGGTAATGACGTCAATCACTGTGTTGAGACTAGTGCCAGAGCTCATCTCCCACCATGAGACAAATATCGCGGTCATGTGTGCAAACATGGTAGATTTGCCACCACATCAATATCGCGTCGCGACATGTCTTATGCATGCTTTCAAACGAGCGCATGAAGCCCTACAGTATGCAATCACCGACACAGCAGCTCGACTTCATCATCGATCGTGACAGCATCTTCGCGTAAGGCTAGCAAGCAACGTGTCCAGATGGCGATCCCGCAATCATGCTGTCCGCAACTTTTGATCATCGCTGCTGACGGCACCCGGCGTCGGCGCGTCCCTCCCAACGCAGCGGCAGCACGGGACGCCGAAAACCCCGTGTGGGCCGCCGTAGGAGCTGCACCTCTTGTGTTGTGCGAGTAAACAACAACCTCGTTGTCAGGTACGGGCCAGCTTCACTTCCATTGTGCTGCAGACGAACATCCTCGTCGGCGTCGCGACAGTCTCGTCCATCGTTTTCCCATCCACAGCGCCAACATCCACATCCCGCAGCAGCGATAACACTGCACGCGAAGCTCGTCGACCTCGCCCGTGTCTGCTGCTGTGTCTGGTCGTGCGGATGCGCCAATAGTTCGACCGTTGAGCTCCTTTTGTTCCGCTCCGTCACTTCAAACAACTCTCCACGCTCACCCACGACGACAACATCACCACCAGGAGTCCGCCAGCTCTTCTCTGTCACCGTCGGGCATCTGCATCAGCAGTGCAAGCATCACAGACATGGACGCCCGCGTAAGTACTTATGCACCGCACCTCACTGACCTGCTCGTCATCCTTGCATCTTCACCAGCGTGGCTTCACTTGCACTCGTGGACCACCATCCTCGGGCATGATCGTCTTGCTGTGATGGTGCCACACCTCCAGCATCACCCTCACAATATGCCTGTATCGTTTCCCCTCCACCTCACCTTTTCCCGCTCACTTCACTTCACTTCACTCCGCTCCCCTCGTGCATGAAGTGAAGTCGGCACGCATGTATTCCACTCATCAATCCTTCACCACCTGACACTCACCGCACATGCACTGACACACACACTCGCGTCTAGCCTCAGAGACCACGCGTCCTTCGCGTCAACGATGAGAACATGGCTCCACCAGCCCTCACTGCAAACGGTCAGGCCACCGGCAAGACCTTGCACCAGCGCACAAAGTCAGTACCTGCTTTCTCCTCCATTCTGCCAGGTCTCGGCGTGAAGGCGGCGGCGGCAAAGAAGGTTTTGGGGGAAGTGAACGCGAATGCGAAGTTGTTGAAGAGAGCCACGGACGACTCTGAGATCCAGAAGGCGTCGCCTGGCAAGATTGTGATTGCGAAAGACGAGCCCATCGTCACCGCGCAGTTCACGCGTCCTGCTACCCGGCCGATGGTCTCGAAGCCGGTCACCAACCACAACGTGGCCGTGGGTGTGGTGGCCGCGGCTGGTAAAGAGCATGTGCAGCAGACTCTCCAAGAGGCAGCAGCGCGGATCGTTCCCAAGAAGAGCACCAATGTGTTGCGGGACGTGCAGCCACTGCCGCATGCTGAGGATGTCAACAACTCCACAACCCAAGCATCAGTCCAACAGGCGCCACCAGCTGTAGCGCAGCCCGCTGTCCAAGAGTCGTTGGCCGCTGTCCAAGAGTCGTTGCCGGTGGTTGAGCAACCAGCTGGTCCCGTTGCTACTCTCCAGCGCCAGGAGGTTCGCAGGACAGAGAACGTGCCACTTCGTGACAATCAGGCTCCAAGACCTGTACGTGCTCCTGCTCCTGCCGCTGCTCCTCAACCTAGACCCGCTGCAAACTCTGCTCCGATCGCCGTTGGTAGGCAGCACAACGGGCCCGATCTTGGCCCAGAGCAGGAGGAATACTTCGAGGACGGTCCGGAGGATTATGGTGACGCCACAGGCTACACGACTGCCAGATCTTTCGGCATGGCAGGTGAGAGCACCGTGACCACCTGTCTGGCACCGAAAGCTACGGAGAAGGCCATGCTTGAAATCGCCGAGGCCAAACTCCTCACCGAAGCACTCCGTACTCCTGAAGATGTCGAGGACGAGCTGTGGGATACGTCCATGGTTGCCGAGTATGGTGATGAGATCTTCGAATACATGCGCCAGCTGGAGACGAAGATGACTCCCAACCCGTTCTACATGGACAAGCAGACGGAGATTCAATGGTCGATGCGTGGGGTGCTCATGGACTGGATTGTCCAGGTCCACCAACGCTTCAACCTGCTCCCGGAGACCCTCTTCTTGACCGCCAACTACATCGACCGCTTCCTGTCGGCCAAGATTGTGTCGCTGGGCAAGTTGCAACTCGTCGGCGCCACCGCCATCTTCGTCGCCGCCAAGTACGAGGAGGTGCAGTGTCCTACCATCCAGGAGATCATCTACATGGTCGACGGCGGGTATTCCGCGGATGAGCTGCTCAAGGCAGAGCGGTTCATGTTGAGTATGCTACAGTACGAGCTTGGGTGGCCCGGACCGATGAGCTTCCTGCGCCGCATCAGCAAGGCCGACGACTACGACCTCGAGACGCGCACGCTCGCCAAGTACTTCCTCGAGGTCACCATCATGGATGAGCGTTTCGTTGGTGCCACGCCCAGCTGGCTCGCCGCCGGAGCCCACTGCATTGCTCGATTGATGCTTCGCAAGGGCGAGTGGACCCCGGCTCACGTCTACTACTCCAACTTCACGTACACCCAGCTGCGTCCGTTGGTGGCCACCATCGTGGAGTGCTGCGAGAGACCGACCAAGCACCACGCTGCCGTCTTCGACAAGTACAAGGACAAGCGCTACAAGCGAGCCTCCAGCTTCGTGGCCGAGGAGATTAGGGGTGGCTTCCAGATTCCTCCTGTTCCGACCGTGACATGCGTCGGTACCAAGACGCCCTTCGACTCGGCCAGGGGACGACTGCTCTGGTGATTTGGAGATTGGTCGAGAGACACTCTCGGAGCGTGTAAGTGGTGCCCCGAGCGCAACAGCCATGCCTGCCTTGCTGACCTTACCTGACAGCTCTCCCTCTCACCTTCTCTTGAGCTCACCTTCACTTGGCACGAGATGCTAGGGGGTCTGGTGGCCTTTGGCCGGGTTACCGTTGGTGTTCATCGGAGCTCCAGGACCGGCCTGGACAGATGGACGAAGGGTACACAACATTGAGACGACTGCGACGACACCATGACGACACGATTCGACTTCTTTCCAATACCCGTTGATGTCTGAGAGCCCTCGGTCTCTATCTGGCACGACACGCATCATTTGTCTTTTCTTTCTTTTGTGCATTGTGGGATTTCTTGTTCATTCGTTTGCGGGGTTTACCTCTTTTGACTCATTCGCGGCGGGATGCCTCGACGGGCGAGGACAGACAAGCATGGGCGTTTGACAAAAGGGCAAGGGCATGGTCACGGTTCGGGGCGCTGGGACGGCGTTGTGCACAAGACGAATGTTCTGCTTTTTCCTTGCTGTTCATGGGTCTTCTGTTGTTGCAACCTGATTTTCCGTACTGTCCGATATGGAGGTGGAGCGGGGTCGAACGTGATGGGAGATAGACCACGAATGGATGTCGCAGCCGTTCAGTTTTGCCACGTCGTACGGATCGCCACTTGTGAGATGCGTGCAATGCTACCTTGTATGGGTAAGACGAGCTTGTGTTGTTGAGAAGAAACGATAATTACGATCTCCAGCAGAGGGTCCAGTCGTGTAGAGCTACGCGGGTGGAGACGGAAATAGACTTGTCAGCCCACCAGCCGGGACGAACGAGTGGACCCCGCCAACTGCCAGCTGAGGCTCGCTATTTTGGAATGTGCGAGGAGGCCGAAGTGCTCTCGAGCTATCTCAGGTACACATCTCAATCATAATCTCTCACTACCTTACCTTACCCTTCGACTCTGCTGTCTACATCCTTGATTCTTACCCAATTCCACCAACCATCCACCACCACCGACATCACCACTTGTAAGTCATCCGTCCTCCCTCCTGCTCCGGTGTGTGATCATCATCGCAACGGGTCCCCGCACCCCACCACCGCCGATACCTACCGATCTCTCCTCCACCACCACCAGGCCCCTCGAGTCGCGTGTGGCCCAATCTCTTACACCGCCTCCCCCTACCTTTGCTGCCATTGAACCATCCCACCCCACCCTGCACCTTGCCTGACCTTACCTGTACCTTGCCTTTCTTCTGCTCTTCGCTGTGTTTGTCGACATCCGCTGCCCGACCTCTCCATCCTCACTACTGACATCCCAAAGTAAGCCGTGCTATGGTCAAACATCGAGCCAATACTGATCTCGGCGCCCAACAGCATCCCCTCAAACGTCCCACCACCGACGACCACCACTCCTCCAACATGGCCAGCCCCGTCCTCGTCCCCACCGCCTCCCTCCACGGCAAGGTCGCCATCATCACCGGCGCCGGCCGCGGTATCGGCCGTGGCTGTGCCATTGAGCTCGGCAAGCGCGGCTGCAGCGTGGTCATCAACTACGCCAACAGCAAGAGCTCGGCCGACGAGGTGGTCAAGATCATCGAGGCCAGCGGCACCGGCGCCAAGGCCATCTCCATCCAGGCCGACGTCAGCAAGGTCGCCGAGATCGAGCGCCTGTTCGTCGAGAGCAAGAAGCACTTCGGCAAGGTCGACATCGTCATGAGCAACAGCGGCACCGAGTCCTGGGACAAGACCGAGGAGATCACCGAGGAGAAGTACGACCACGTCTTCAACCTCAATGCCCGCGCCCAGTTCTTCGTCGGCCAGGCCGCATGGAAGCACCTCGAGAACAACGGCCGCCTCATCCTCATGAGCTCTATCGCTGCGGGTCTGTTGGGTGTCAAGGACCACGTCCTCTACAACGCCTCCAAGATGGCCGTCATCGGTATGATCAAGGCCTTTGCCACTGACTTTGGTGCCCGTGGCATCACCGTCAATGGCGTCGCCCCCGGTGGTATCAAATCGGACATGTTCACCCAGGTATGCAATGCAAACATTCTGAACCATTTCAGTGACTCTTAGGAGATGCTCTCACTAACTCCTCATCTCCCGACAGAACGCATGGCACTACATCCCCGGCGGCACTCCCGACTGGCCCGCGGACAAGATCGAGAAGCTGATGGCCGACCACTGCCCGCTCGGTCGCTGCGCACTTCCTGAGGACGTCGGCCGGGTGGTCGCCTTCCTTGCCTCCGAGGATGGTGGCTGGGTCAACGGTGGGTCCACCCTGATTCTCCCATGCTTACTTGCAAAGTGTTCCAGAAAAGATGCAACATACTGACCCCTTCTTCCAGGCCAAGTCATCACCATCTCCGGCGGTTCATCGCAGTAAACGCACATTCAGTTTTGTCAGCGGAAATCTCATCATATAAAGATCGAGGGTGTAGAGGATGATGTTGTTGATGATCTCACATCTCTGGGAGGAAATGTATGTTGAATGTCGAGGAGATGAACATGGAAGAGATGATGACTACCATCTATGCATATATCTATCTATACCAATCTGCCATCTCTCTACGTGTCAGACTCCCATGATAGATGTGACTTGAAGTACAAGTGAAGCATGGATCCAGGCGGGATAGAATGGTAAAATCCCTGAGTTGAAAGTAAGCTAACCTACCGTACAGTAAGAATGGTCTGCGACGAAACTTGCGATGTACCCACCACTCAATCGATCGCGATTGTGGGAGGAAATGCGCTCTATGCTCCGGGCGGACTGAGTACCTTAGAGCTAGGTAGAGCAGTGGTTCCGTAGCAGATGCGTTCCGAAAGGATCTTCTATGGGGAGTTTTGCTAAGGATGAATATGTAAGGTGCCTACCTTACCTAGGTTCTACTATGATCTCTTACCGTATTCGAGGGTTGAGACGACAGGACTACTTCTACCTACCGTAGGTATCCTGCATTACCTTACCTGTACTTAGTTTATGAGCACATCCCAGCGAGTAGCTGAGAAGTCTATAGCTGGCGTCCATGACAAGGACGGGTAGACGCACGAGCCCTACCAGGACGTTATATCGGACACACGCTTTTGTCCAGACGCTGCTAAGGTCTTCTGGGATGTCGCGTCTGTGATGGCATCGTAGCAGCGGCCCCTGAGAGCCCGTCGAGGCATGGTCGTCGGATGATGATGTTGGCGCACGCGGATGGAGCATACCTTACCTTACTCGTCAAGCTCGACGGATACCTTTCCCTACCTGCTCGGATTGTTCAATACTGAGGTGCACTTCCACCATCGGAGTTACAGCGATCTACTCAGGTAAGGTAGAGATCAGGAAGACCACCACACCGTCGCTGACCTCTAGCCACTGGACCGCAGGGTAATCCTACGAGTCTCCGGGGATCGTGGCTTTCGGATACAATGACATCCCCGAGGACAACAATGCTGCTCGTCTCTCGACGAGGATTCGTAGATTTCCTGATCGATCGTTGTGGCGGAGCACGATCGTCGCGATTTCTTCATGATGACAGGTCTTCCATACGGATACGAATGTTGCAGAAGCAGATGGTCGAAGGGACTCAAGGGAGAGAAATGAGCGCTCCAGGTAATCTTGAAGATGATCGCGAGAGCTAACATGGATGGCGGCGAGATGGATGCCACTTCGCCGTCAGAGTCGGATCAAGCTGATGGTGACCATCACGACGGTCAGCATGTGGATGATGGATGCAGTATCAGGAAGCCACGATTGAGGTGAGACTCATTTGTTCATGTACGGCGTTTGGCTATTGTTGGAGTTGCGACTAGGGATAACATATCGGTAGATGTACCCTGCGAGGCGCATTCGTGTCTAGAAGAGCACGAACTGGACCCTGGTCGGCATCGGACAAGTCCCCGACGTCATTTGGCGTCACAGCCTAGACCGGGACCCGGGATCTGTTCACTGCTTGAACTTGATTCGCACGAAGATCTGTATACAGTACAGCAACGGGATATCTGCTTCTCATTCTCCTCTGCCTCCAGATGTTCAGACAAATGGACGTCCTGCTTGCTTCATGACGGCCATCAACCAGCTCAGTCTGATCGAACACCCCCACGAGACACGTATGCGGGAGGCGGACGATCAAGCCTTCTTCTACGATGGCCTGTATGCTCCAAGTGGGTTCGATATCATGGCTATTCTGGTATGAACCAGCTCTACGCGAGTGTACTGCATTGATTCTGACGACAACACCAGATGCGCGTTGCCAGTCGTCCGAATCCGCAGATCGATCTGGGGCCCGTAGATTGCAGCGCCGCCATCATCGTCTGCGACACATTCCAACTCGATGCGCCCATTGTGTATTGTTCCGAGGCTTTCACGCATCTGACCGGCTACGAGGAGAAAGAAGTCCTCGGACGGAATTGTCGCTTCTTACAGTCTCCAGCTCCATCCATGGAGCAGTCGATGGATTCGAAGTCCCCCGATGGTGAGGCGCCCGGCATCGCGGACTCAGCCTCGAACGAGGTGCTGCGTCTGAAACTGGCGTTGGAACAGAGACGGGAGGTTCAAGTCACAGTGCGCAACTACACCAAATGTGGCACGCCTTTTTCGAATCTGGTGACTTTGATCCCAGTACATGGCCAATCGAACAGCGACCGGCTGCAGTATATGGTTGGCTTTCAAGCATGTCTGAGACAGTTCCCGGATCCCGTGGATTGAATGCGTCTTGACGTGGATGTCTCACATGACTCGCCATTGCGGAATGCAGCGTCAGTACAAGTCTCTGCCGATGGCATCTGAATAAGGATGAAGCTGTAAGCGCTCAAGGTCAACACAGTCTCGGCGCGGCGCAGCGCTATACTTCCCATCGACTCTGGAGTCATGAGTCGAGGAACAGGCGATCATACGCCGAGTTACACAGCGAGACCTCCAGTAAGACCACATCACTGGGACAGCGCACCATATGTCACACGAGACTTGCCTGGAAAGGTGCGGAGGAGCGCGTCACCAGACCGCACATCGAAATCTTGCTACCGGTCAGACTATAGCCGTCAAGCATTGAGGGCAACCCGGTCAGCTTCTCCGGTGCCTAACTGTGCCAAAAGGATCTGGGGGCATTTCACATCGACTGACGAACACAAGTAACGTGCCGACTCTGTCTCCACATTCGCAGACATCGGAATGGCGGACGAAGACGTTAGCGGAACGTTTTCGAGCGCAGTAGGTTACGCTTACATGATGCCGGATGAGCATTTGCATCAGGATCCTTGCACGATAACATGAACTTTCGTACATAAGGTGACTGTCAACCGCCCTGTAAAGCATCAAAGTATCACCGCTTACACAAGGTCAAAATCGCTCCGCTTAGTCTCAACGTTTGATGCTCGCCAAAGTGGCCAATCAGCTCTTCTGATAGGGACAAAGAACAAGAATTGTGGACGTGGTCACAGCTATTCAGGAAGATTGCAGCTCGCTTTGCCCCTAATGGAGGACACATACCTATGCTGTCAACTTATAGTTTTTTCGCAGCTCTGGACGTTCTGTTCCGGCTTCGCGAAGTAAGGCGCCTGGCCGAATCTAAGCACAGCAGTGTCTACATGGTGTGGTCAGCACGATGCTTTGTCTGAGACTGTTTGCTTGTATTGGTAAGATGAGCAGCGATGTTGATTGATTGAAGGAGGCGGCCATCTCGGCGGACGCGGACGCGCACGTGCAACATATGCAGAACATCACGTAAGTACGGCTACCGATAAGGCGTCTTATCGGATAACTTATCTGACACTAGAAGAGTACAGCAGTCCGGAAGTCACATGCAGGTACACTTATCGCGAGACACATCGTACAGTACCAGCCAAATATGCCGACTTCACCGACCGACTGATACAAACACTGATCTACCAATTATCAAGCTCTAGACGTGCTTGCTTGCTTGCTTCAGCTTCCACCTCTAATCACTCTGTTCCTTGTTACACAACTTGCTCCTACTGCACTCAAGCTCACTTGCTACCCCACCATCACAGCTTCCGCAGCTCACGGCCATGGCTTCCTTACCTTCCAACGTTCACGTCTCCCGACATCCCTGCCTCCGTGCGAAGCTCTCACAGCTGCGTTCAGCATCGACAGATTCGCGAGACACGAGACGGCTGGTTCATGAGATCGCGACCATAGTCGGCTGCGAAGCTCTTGCGCACGGGTTGGAGGTTATTGAGAATGGCACAGTACGATCCTACGCCCTTCCAGCTTGTGATTATGCATGAGGTGTTCAATCAGACGACTAATCGGTATGGACGGGACACAGGATAAATCACCTCTCGGGTACGAATACCCCGCCGTGACCACAAGCCCTACCGCCGTGTCACTCATCCCGATCCTGCGCTCCGGTCTGTCCATGATCCCCGCCCTCGAAGCCCTCCTGCCCAACCCTGTCCCCACGCAACATCTCGGCATGTACCGGGAGAAGTCAACGCTGCAGCCCGTCGAGTACTACAACAACCTGCCATACCACAAAAGGTCCACTTCGGGACCGGAATCGGGGTCCGCGGCGTCTGAGCTGGCGATCGTGGTCGATCCTATCATTGCGACGGGCAGCACAGTGAGCGCTGCGATCGACACGTTGCGGGATTGGGGCGTCAAGAGGGTGATTGTGATTGCGATTTTAGCTTCCGACGAAGGGCTAAGGAAGGCGGCGGAGATGTGGGAGGAGGGAGTGCAGGTTTGGGTCGGTGGCTGTGATCAGGAGACGGATGAGAAGGGCATGATCAAGCCTGGTCTAGGTGATGTGGGAGATAGGTTGTATATGACTATCGGGAAGTAGATGAGTTGCATTCAGATGATTCAGGATATTTCGAGGGTGAAGAATAATTCACGATTCATGGATCACATTGACAGGTCGAGACGCGTTGTGGTAACCTACTTGACGAACTTCTGCACCCATTCGTGAACCAGCTCACTCACCTTCTCCGGGCATTCTTCAGGGAGATAATGGCCATAGCCATCTGCAATGCCAACCGTACTGAACTCTGTGCCTTCTGAGAACCACCGTGGCCACACCGCGTCGACATCATGCATTGCCCCTAAGTTGCTCGCCGAGTACAACACCAGCGTTGGGTGTTTCAGCTTCCTACCCGCTGCTTGATCCTTCCTCTGTTCCTCAACATCCTCCTTTGCGGCCGCTGCATAATCCGCACACGACCCCACAATACACTCCGAGTTCGAAAATTGCGCAGCATAATGTTCGACCGCATCATTCTCGCGGAAGCGTGCCGTACCGACTTCGTTCTTTCCTTTGGCTCTGTTCAAGTTCATCCTGGTGAACTCCGCCCCACCCATCGCTTCAATCAATTGTGCGGCATTGGGGATCGCCAGGAAAGGCCAATGGTAGTAGGCGGCGCTCGCGAGCGGATGCGCAAACGCGGCCCATTGCTCGAGGGTGGGCACGATGTCCACCAGGATCGCGGCGATGAGCTTGTGCTTCGGATCGTTGTCCACCAGTAAGCGATGGCCGACGCGGGCGCCACGATCATGGCCAAACCAGATGACCTCGCGCGACGGGAAGACTTGATGGAATGCTTCCATGATCAGGTGTCCGACCGTGCGTTTGTCGTTTTGAGGTGGTAGAGAGGAGAAGCCGTACCCTGGGAGTTCGGGGATGAAAAAGGAGGTCTTGTCCTTGAAAGCTGGAACCGTATGCCGCCACATGTAACTGCTTTGGGGCCATCCGTGAACCATGATGAGTACAGGACCAGACCCGGTGTCATGAGAGAATGACTTGACATGGCCGCCTGATGATACTGTCGTGGTGTTCTCTTTCAAGAATGGGTGGAGAGTGGATAACGTTTGGGAGGCCATGTTTTGCGGAACCTTGATACTAGGTGGATGAGAAAGTATTGAGTAGAAGGAACTTACGCTTCCTTTACATGCTTCATATATTATAATGCAAGATAGCCAGAGCCAGCTTCGATGTAGTCATTTCAAAGCAACACAATACGTCAGCAGGAAGGATGTGGCCATTGACGATATCGGATTCTGTAGTAGGGCGTGCGGAGAAGTATCCATAGGGCCACGAGTGGGGGAAGCTGAGCCCCACGGCCAAGCATTTACAAGCGCATCACGTGCCTTGTTCCGCCTCTGAACCCTAAAGTCTAATCAGACTCCATCACGTTTTCTGGTGACCCCGAAAGCCCGATGGATAGTGTATAACCAGGATCGAAGAATATTTCATCATGTCACTCGCTCACGACACCATCGCTTGATGTGGTCGATACGGCAAACATCTTTCTCCCAGGGGCTGCACATGTGCCGTCTCAGGGGCGTCGATCGTCGAACCACCGGAGGACGCTTGGATCGCCATGAACGGACTCGATGCAACCAGACTTGCAAGGAGGCAATTATGGTACTTCCAGCCAGCAACCTCCGCCGTGACGACCCACTGCACGCCGTTCACATTGCCTTCTAATGGAGTGCTATCCCTGGCCGACTCGGTCATTACTCTCACAACTAATGTCGTCTTCCAACCCGAGTGCACTGGCGGAAGCAGTTCAGACATCTCATCGGTCGACGACGGCAATGGCAGAGACCCGTTCTACGCATCGATCACACCGCAGACATATGTCATCGCCGCCGCGACGGTGATTGCCTGGATTCTTGTTGTCATGCTGGTCATCACCCCTCGAACCACCTTCATCGGCATTTCCGCGACGATACCTGGGATCGGAAGCGGGCACGGCATGATCGGCGGAGCAACAGGAGGAAACACGAATATCATCGGGGTCGGATCGCGACCTTGGCTACAAAAGATTGCGGCGCTCATGGTCGCTATAGCGCTGACGATTGCGACCGCGGACACCTTTGAGGTTGCAAGGAACCAGTATTATACGGGATACATGGATGCGGACGCTCTCCGAGTCGCTGTGCTTGGATCGATGGAGATCAGGGTCACGCGCATCATCTCGGACATTTTCGTTTGGTTGGCCCAGGTCCAGACTTTAATTCGACTGTTTCCACGCCACAAGGAGAAAGTGCTGATCAAATGGATCGGTTTTGTGCTCATCATCTTCGATACAACCTTCAGCTGCCTCAATTCGTTCTGGGTAGGGACCGTCATTCTCCGACCAAGGAGGTTCGAAAGCGCCATTCCAGCATTGTCCTACCTGTTCGAACTCGTGCTTGGATTGTTGTATGCCGCATGGGTCATTTATTATGCAGTGACCAAACGACGATACGCATTCTATCACTCGAAGATGAGGAACATCTGCTTGATAGCCCTGCTTTCACTGATTGCGATTCTGACTCCAGTCGTGTTCTTTGTCACGGACGTGTGTAATCAGGATGTTGCTGGCTGGGGTGACTATGTTCGTTGGGTTGGTGCGGCAGCAGCAAGTGTGGTTGTTTGGGAGTGGGTGGAACGCATCGAAGCTCTGGAACGTGATGAAAAGAAAGATGGGATTCTAGGAAGAGAGATTTTCGATGGCGACGAAATGCTGGCCACCACACCAAGCGAAGAGGCGATATGGCATCGTGGAAGTCGTGGTAAGGACAGATTCATGAGGAACAAGGGTAACGGAGGGGGTGATGGTGGTAACAAGTCCAGTGCTCTCGAGCAAGGGTTCAATGGAGTAGCACAAAGACTACGCGGACGTCAGCAGTCTGTTGTGCAGCATTTCCCCCTGGGCCGCGCGCACTCCTCCACGACAGAGGCGGACGCGGATTCTGGAAATGCTGCTAACAAGCACGATCACGTCACTTTCCGTGTAGGACCACGAGCATCGGAACGATCGCATCAGGTGCTCTCACGCAACAATATCTTAGGGGCTCCGACGCCACCGCCGCCAGTGGCCAGCCCGATCACGCGCGCAGATACTACAAGCGCTGCAAGCACAGTGTATGTTGTCAGATACGACAATGCTGCAGACGTTCCGCAGCCTGTCCGGAGGGTCGTCGATGGAACCGGCAATTCTGCGCATGTCCAAGCGCTTATAGCGGGAGAGGAAGCGCGTGTTGAAGAGCAAGAACACGAAGACGACGAGATGGAGCAAGCACGACAAAACAGAAATCGTGGTTTCAGCAAGTGGCAATCCGCGGCGAATCCGTTCAAGAGGAAACGAGCATCGCCACCGGCCGAAGTTCAGGCAGCCGCCGGCGCGATTTCACGGAGTCAAGTGCCAGCTCAAGGTGGTCCTCGTTGGCGCAGAATAGGAGCTCTGATGACGAATGTCAGCGCTCAGACTCGTGACCGACCCCAAACCTCTGCCAACGTCAACCCTTCGATCACCGTCATTCCTGCACAACGTCGTGGCGGCAGAGCGCACACCTCAAATATTCCTTCCGGCCCCGTCACTCCCCGCAAGCTCACCAGTCATGAGTCTCCTGTCCACTCTGCCACACCAGCCGCTCAAAATGTTAACAATGAACCGACCGGCCGCTCCACCTCCCGGACTTCCTCGACCCCCAAACTTCTCCATCCGTTCACCACCGGCCGAGACCGACATCCCCACTCGACAGCTTCGTCGACATCTCCCGCGCGCGAAGAGCTCTTCACGTACAGCTCGCCTCCTCGCGCGGACGACATCAGCCCCGTCGCTTCGAATTCGGGGCCCATCGTGATCCCCGCGCCCCGCCGCTCGCCGTTTCGCGGATGAAGAAGGGGCACCATGCTGCATCACATCATGCATTCTTCTTGACCCTCGATACACATTCTGCCCTTGGTCCGCGGAAACTCGCATCGGTTCCCCATGTTTTAGCGTCGGCGCTGGAGAGGAGTCACTTCTGGTTCTGCTTTTTCGGGCGAGTTTTGCTCCGCCGTTTTCTGCTTGGGTTTCACGCCTCTTTCATCTCTGGGCATTTTAGCTGGTCGTACATATAGCGTCGCATCGCATCGCATCATAAGGCAGGGCAAGTTGCGGGATACAATCTCGTTCGGGTCAAAGTCGCGCACGGAATTGCGTGAGATATCTCTAGACAGGCTTGCTGTGCCGTTGGTATATACATCCGTAAATAGACATTTAGGGGCTTAACGTCACTGGTACATATGAATGGAGGTAAAGGTGCATTGTCAATGACTGACCGCCTTGAGCTAGCCATTGCGTCTTATTCTTTCTCTACCTAATCGATACTCGCACCCTTGCACATCCCCCTTCTAGCTTCTTAGGAGGTGCGACGAGGTATAAAATGCATGGAGCATTCGTACTGATAGAGGTCTTCACCACCATCTGCCTTGATCTTGATTGCCTTCAATCAATCCCCGCCGTTCGCCTCGCTATGCTGCCCTACGAATAATGCCTGTGTTTACGCTTGAATCGCAGCCGAAAGGAAGACTGCTGGCACACGGTATGATGAAGTCCGTTTGTTCGCTGCGTCTCTCATCTTCTTGTCCATCACTCCACCTCCATCGCCTCGCCATCGGCGCCGCCCACCCCCGGCCGCTTCTCGGTCTTGACCCACTCGACAAACTCATCGATGACGCTGGGCCAGCTGGACTCCTCGTTCCAGAACCCCAGCGAGTCGTCGGCGATGGTCTGCCGCGCGAAGCTCAGCGTCTGCTTCCACAGGTCGCGGTTGACGGCCTTGGTCTGCTTGGCGGCCTGGAACTCGAGCCACCAGTCGAGCCAGGGGGTGTGCGCGGTCTGCCACTCGAGGCTGGGCTCGGTGAAGAGCATGCGCCAGAACTCGGTCGCCATCTCGAGCGGCAGCGTCTTGGCGCCGGGCGCCAGCGCCAGCTGGAAGGTGTGGTTGTACACGCTCTTGAAGATGTCGCGGTCGGTGCCGAGCTGCGCGCGCCGTTGCAACACGCAGTTGCGCATCTTGGGCAGCGTGTCGATGTTCAGCTCGCTCCAGCCGTCGACGAAACCCTCGCGCGTGAACTTGCCAAGCGTTGGCGAGGAAACGATTTCGGAGAAGATGAGCGACCCGACATCGTCGAGGCCGATCTGTAGCTCGCCCAGTAGGGTTTGTGCGCCTTCGGCGTTGATCTCGTCGGGTTCGTTCGTCGGGTCGTCACGGTATTTGTCGAACGTTTTGGTCAGGTTGGTGCGAGTCGCGCTGTTTGTGTTGCTGGCTGAATTGGAGAAGTATCTGTGGATGTGATATGGTCAGCGGAAAAGTGATGCCGGAGATGGTAAGAAACCAAGATTGACAGCAGAATATAAGCAGCTTCGATCATTTCCGGCTCCTAGCCCATCGTGAGGTATGCTTCCATAGCAATACTTAGCTGTGCGGCTTTTAATGCTGCTCCACGAAGATGGGTCTATGTTGCTATAAGACTGAGCAACCCGCCAAGCACAGTGGCACAAGGCACGAGCAATCGCCTCCTCGCAACTTCCGCCCCTTCGCCATAGCAGCCCGAGTCTCGCATCTTCCAAGTGAACCCGAAAAAGCAACCCAGGAGATATCTTGAAACGACGACTTACGCATTAATGGCCGCCTGCACGTTCCAAGCATGTTGCTTGAGCACCTTGGCCGCCCCGCTCTTATCCGCCTGCGTGATTGCCACCAGCTCGTTGATGGCCGTTTTTTGCTGGGTGGTGTATCCTGGTGGCATGATCGTCAGTTCCCCCGCATGTGTAGATGTGGCCAGCGAGCGATCGAAGAGGCGGAGGGGCAGGAGAGGCGGGATATATATGTAATTCTCAAGGCGATGTTTTGCTGTTTCGGCCGCGTGAAGCTGTTCCCCACACAGTAGTATGGTGTCATGGCGGGCGGATGGTGGGGGGCAAGCAATTTGCTGCCTGAGGCTCGCAGATCCCCGTCGGCGAGGCATATATTGCAACATAGAATAGGACAAGCGGTGACTTACCAGACTTTCTCTTCTTGCTTGTAAGCAAGTCGACCTCGTCGTTACCCGGTGAGGTCAAGTCTATGACCGTGTCGGCTTTGCGCTTGGGCATGTTGCTGGTCCTGGGTCGTGGCGTGAAGGGTCGTGAGGTTGATCGAGGGAAGAAAGCACCTAGAGATATACCAAGCACGGTAGGTGAGACAAGTGAGTATGGCCTGCACCACAACCACGTTGTAGCCTCGTGGAAGCTGCCCTATTGTTTCGACAATGATAACCTTACCTTATACAACAACAAATACGCCCGTGTACTAGTTCAGTACATACCTATATACATACATTCGCTCGTGAATGATTGTGTTGGTGTATTGCATAAGTATGGCGAATCGATCAACCGACGCCTTTGCTGGGACCACCGCTATCTGACCCAAGCCTCAAACATTGTACTGAGAGCATCCTGCTGAAATGCTTGTGGATCCGACCAATCTATGTCTTGTTACAAACTCGTCAAGCGAACATAGGCTCAACGTGCGAAGTGTTGCCAACATTCGTCGAGCGCTGGCAGGACCCAGGACCTCAACAACAACAACCTCTAATCGCCCAACGGCATACTTTCGACAGCATCTACCATGCTGCGGAAATTGTCGGCCTGCAGCTCGGCATATTTTACACGTTCCTGCGCCCAATCCTGGTGCAGTCGAGAGATTCTACCCTGAGTGGAGAGCGAGAAGAGCAATTCGTCCCGGACGCATTCCTTGATGAACACGCCACGAGCGTGCTGGTCCACGATCGATTGCTTGTCCTGTTCGAACTTGATTAGCTTTCGTCTCGAAACTTGCACGAGACTTGATCATCTTACATTCACAATCGCCGTCTCCACCTTCTCCGCTTCGCCAGGCTTGGCCGCATCGCCTTTGGCCTTGATCCCCTGCAATTTCGACTCGTTCTGCATGATCTTCCGCTCCAGCTGCGGGATGTTGTCACGCGCATATCGATCTCGACGGTCGAACATATCACGTAAGCTGACCAGCGAGTCGCGAATAGTCTTGAGGTCTTCCAACAATCCTTCGTCCCATGCTCGTGCTTCATCTTCAAGGAGAGACTGCGAAGTACTCAAATGCTTGGCAGTGCTCTTGATACCCTCATTGAGTAAGGGGACATCGTTCGCATCAATGGCATAGGTGTCGTTGCTGGTTTCCGCCAAGCTGGTCAGATTCAGACTGAATCTTCCATACTCGGAAGCAATCGCCTCTTTGCGCTTGCATAGCCGCTCGACCAGGTTGCACAGTGTAATGTAAAGCTCAGCTGATCGTCTGACACCAGATCGGACCGTATCGAAAGTGTCTTGCAAGTCCTGAGGTAGGCTGTCTTCGAGCGACGGCGGTAAAGACTTGCCAATGAACTCTTCTTGCACGCTGATCGTCGCCTGCTTTCGCCAGACGGCAAGTTCCTAGGGTCATGTCAGCAATGAATACTACAAAGGGAGTAGGGAACGCATGCATTCACCGTGGGTACTGTCAAGAACATAACCACCAACTGCTCTTCTCGCAGTATTGGATGCCGCACCAACGCATTGGAGAAGCGGACCAGCCCACGTCTTCGCTTATCCAGGAAGCTTGTGTCCGTAGCGATGTGATTACCATTGATAGCGACTCGCTTTGGAGGCAAGAGGGGCAGTTGTCGGAACGGATACCGTTTGTGCAGACAGTCGAGAAGCCAGATGAAATCGCTGTATCTCCGTATGACCTTGCTATTGCGGCGGATCGAGGCAACTTCGTAGTTGCGGTGCTGGAACATGAACATGCCCTCCTTCTCATCCAGCAAGTTCACAGTGACGTACTCTTCCGCACCTTTGGAGGTGACGACACGAGGTGGATTTGGCCGTCGAGGAGCAGCAGATCCATTCCCACCATCATCACCAAAGCCCTCGCCGGACGATCCCATGCCACCATATTGTTCACCACTGGATGGAGCGAAACCTCCTGCTCCCCAGCTCGCGCCCTCGCTTATGCTGCTACTTTGTCCGGCTCCAAAGCTACCGCTAGTTGTAACGTCAGACTGTTCGTTCGCGCTGGTTGTGAACGTGCTCGTTGTCCTCTGCGGCCCAGCAGTCTTGGCTCCATTCAGATGTCCATGGCCCTTGTGTAAGTCTGGGCTTGCCCACGGATCGCTGTCCCCTAGGCTTCCTCCATAAGTCCCAGAAGTCGCATTGTTACCGCGCGGCGTTGATTGCGTTCCTGATGCACCAACACGTGCCTGGGAGGTTGGAGGCGTCATGGGCGGCGCCTGTTGCTTCGCTACCGGCAGATTCACCTGCGGTAGTCTCCTTCGTCGCTCATCCACAGCATCCAGGCTCAACTCCTCGCCCTCCTGTGCAAGCCCGATGAGCGCAAGCAGCACGTTGAACTCCGCCCGGCCTAGCACACTGCTCTCTCCGTGATTTGACACCAGGTCCCAAATCTTGTCGCTGGCGTGTGCACTGATCCCACTGTCCCTCAGCAATTGCTGGCACTCTGACGCCCGCACATTTCCTCCGCTCTGCAGACTGTCAAAGGTATCGATGTACGCATCCGGCACGTCCGCGCCAGCCAGCAGCGACTTGACCAGATTCCCTCGTCCTGTGTTCTTCTTCGGCGTGAAGCCCCACGGCGAGTCGCTATCGGCACCCGGTCCATCGCCAAACATACTCGAGCTTGTACCTTTGTTGGTTTGAGCGGCGTCATCGTCGAACAGCGAGGACTTGGCCCGCGACGCTGGCGGGTCTTCGCCGAAAAGCGACATTGCTGCAGGGCTGGAATGGCGGTCAGAGGGTAAGCGTGGGAGGAGAAATCGATGATGGTATTATGCAGAGTCAATCGTGCAGCGAACGAGGCGGGCATACATGTATACAGGGAAACAGTGATCTCTATCGCGGTTAGAGCTTCGAAGGCAGCTACAGTACCGTCCAAGCTCACGCAATGCACCAGCCACGCGAAGAAGCTCAAATGCCGATTCGCCCGAGATACCGCGCAGATCACATGATGATGTCAAGAGCCATTGACCAGTACAGGAGGTGACCGCGCAAATTGTGACAACATTGTAATGGAACTATAATGGCGGAAGACCGTGATGTTGGGTTCATGCTATCAACGCGAATGGAGATGTGCGACGAACGCCTTGCAGCGGGAGTGCTGGTAAGATATCCATGGACCCCTTCCCTGTTTCCACTGTATTATCATGCTTCCCAATCGTCATGAACTCCGGAGATGCGAACACAAAAGGGTATCAATACTCATGCCCGGTATAAACCATCCGAATAACGCCTTCGCCAGATCCGTGACGCCGCACATGCAAGGCCACCAGCTACTATTGAAAATGCATCAAGTCGGTCTTCCCTTGTCGCTGTTTGAAGGTTTTCTGCTGCATGAATATGATGGGAACCACGGTTGTAGTCTTCGTATTTCTTCTCAGTTGCTTTCTGCATACTGGACAGCTTCCCACCCTATTCTCACTGCTCTTCTCACCTGCCATCAACGCTTGCGTCAGGCACTCGTGGCAGAATGGATGACCGCAAACAGTCGTGGTCAGGTTGGTGTATGATTCCATGCAGATGATACATGTGTGCTTGCCCACACGCTGAGGGCCTGCCGCTGCTTCCTGTTGGGATTTGATAGCCGCCTGTTGTTGTGACCTGAGGATAGACTCCATGGTCGAAGAGCCTTCAGGATCGTTCGATAGATCTATTGCCTCGATGACATTTCCTCCATCCACAGACCCAGGTTTTCCCCTTTTTGTTGCACGGCCATCATCTGTAACAGAGTGCGATTCTCCTCGTTTGCGCTTTTGTGAAGGAGGAGAGCTGTCGCCAGTGAGATCCACCACGCGAGAGCGCACGTCATGTAGACCGGAGCGAACCCTGGGTAGCATATCGTTCCCTTCGGCCTCTGCACCCGCAAGCCCCGAGTTTGTAGGCGTTGCTGTAGACGGCGTGTCGCTGCTCCACAAATGGTCTGTGAAGTAGCCAAAGAGAGCCGGCGACGCTGCGGAAGTGTGATTTCCTGCCCGTACAGATTCCTCGCTGCCTCTTGATGCTCGTCTTACGTGCTGTGCAGGATGACTTTGAACGTTGGTGCTCGAGGGTTGCTGCAAGCCAGCGTGAGCGGAGGTTGTAGGTGGTATGTCTGCTGAAACATGATGCGATGATGGTGACGGCGGCTGGGCAGACGGCAGTGAATGCTGAGATGGCAGCGATCGAGTCTGCTGGTTGTTTGGCGAGGATAAAGTGTTGTCCGAGAAGTTATCGTGAGCATGTGAAGAGGCGTCCCAGTCACTGGAGAAGCAGCTGTCAGTGACGCCTTCGCAAACAACACCAACTGCTCTCGCTGCACATGATGGATGGGACTTTGGAAGGACTGACTCGGGATCAAGCATGCCAAAGCTCCAATCCTCCTCGACATTATGCCAGTCAGCATCGGCCAAAAAGCGATCGGGATCCTGTGGCCATGGATTCCATGCTTGGCGGGATGCCATACTCCCACCCGGATTGCAGCCGGATTGCAGTGGTGGATGGAGTGCTTCGGCGGTGTCTCAACACCATCAAGAGGTCGTGACCAGAGTGCACATGATGAGCCGACGTTACATGGCGGTCGTGGCGGCAAGATAATAACAGAAAGGCCATCCCGTGCCGGTGGATGCTGGTCGCCGCTCGGGTCTGATGTGTCCCAAGATCGTCGTCACTCTGCCTTCTCCCCGCCGTAACTCCGAAGTCCCCCAATACGAACTCAACCTACTGTATCGCTATCAACGAGGACACACCTCAAAGCTGTACAACAAGACGGCGAGATTGTATCAAACACGACACTGACTTGCTGCATCACATGTCTCAGTTTCGAGTTCTGCTCGAGGGTCAAGATCCTGCTGAAGGACTAAATGTAAGGTATTGGTAGTTGAGGAACACGGCGAGCGTGCCTTCCCAAGAATACGCGAGACCTACCTCACCTCAGGTTATGGACAAAGACCACTGCATTGCTTCATCCATCTCGTTACTCGACAGGAAATCGCCTTTCGTTTGGACCATCTGCTGACTTGCTGTTTGTGTCCGACTCGGGTTGCGTGCTTGACATCACGATCATGGTACTACACTCGCCATTTCTTTCGATATAAGGTAGACATGGAAAAGTTGAAGATCCCTAATCACGGATCGCTGGCTTTCGCAATTTGCATTGTGAAGGCGAAGCCTGAAGACATTCCGATCCAAGGTACTGACCATTGCCCGCTGGATACAATCTCGTCCCGACCTAACAGTGCTACCAGAGTATATTCATCTTCTCCAACGACATATTGCGAAAGGTCGGCGTGAAAATGCCGTCAGCGCCGCATACCGCCACCTGGATCGTTCCTCGTACTGGAGGTCTGAGTACGAACGGAAGAGGGATGCTCTAGTCGCAAGTGAGACCGAGGTGGTAAAGCTTCGTCGAAAACTGCAGGCTGCCGAAGCGCGCCTTGATGCGGTAGAAGCCACTACGGCAACGAAGAAACGGAGAAGTGTCGATGCAGATGCGAGTCTCGGTCTGCTTTCGCCAAAGCGAGCGCGAAGGGGATCTTCGCCAATGTCCGAGCCGACACTATCGATGTCTTCAGCACATGAATTCGACTTACCAGTTTCGAGAATGGCTGGTGAGGTTCTTGATCCTGTGGAGACCAATTCTGTATACTGACCGATCTAGGTGACCTGACACGCGCCCTCTTCACGATCGGGCAAGTACTTAGACGTGACACTACGGTAGGGGCATCGGACGTCTATCCCCATCTCATACGAGCAGCTTCAACATTGCCGCAAGTCCTCTCCGAAGGGCTGGCCCAGTCTTCTCCCCAGTCTCCCGCTGACCGCGCTGATCTTCACACTCTCCACGCCACTTGTGCTGTTGCGAGACGTGCAGTTACACTGATGTTAGCAGGCGCCAAGAAGATCAGTCCAGCGCAAGAAGCGGAAGTGTCAAAGGACTCCTTCATCTACGCTTTCGTCCGCATGTATGCTGGCCTACTGAGATGTCTTTACGAGGCTTCAGATTCAGTCATTACTACTAAGTCCGTGCTAAGATCAGCTGCAAGCAACAAAGTCAAGCCAGCCAGCAAAAGGTCAACAAGCAAGCCACGGCTGTCCAACATGAAAGATCACCCTGTGTTGAATGCTGTGACAAGTTTGCTTTGCGGTATCATTGAATCTCTCGACCCAGAGCTGAAGCTTCATAATGCCTTGTTCGAAGGTATTGCATACTCAATCATTGATAAGACCGGCTCTGCGCTATTCAGCTTGATCTTTGGCCACGCACGTGCCATAACGATCGAACAGGAAATCGCTTCCTGCCTCCCGATAGACAGTAACGTAGACTCAGATCTTCCAAATCTTGATGCTAGTGATGACAACGGCCGGGACAAGCTTCTAGCACCATTCTTGATCCACTTGCTCAAGCGCGTCATGGCTGCCAGTCCCAGCCACTTAGGCTCGAATCAAACCCCCCGAACTGGAGTAGCCAAGAAACTGAACCTCAAGGTATCGACAAAGGGCACACTTGCTGTCACAGCTAAGGAGCGGCTGCAACGTGCTCTAGTAAACAGTACCTTCGGCACTGAAGGTGAAGATGATGGTGACCCTTTCACAGACTGCTTGAAAATGCCGAACGCTAGATCCCCACTTCTATCCATTCCTAGAGTCAAAGAGACCGATGTCGCTGAGTGGTTCCAGGAAGAAGTGTGGCGTCTGTTGGGATGGGAAATTTTGTCGAAGGAAGATAGCTGGTAGTTATTGGAGCTTCTGCCATTCGCAATTCGTCAGGTCTTCCCGTTTCAATCGAAGTGAAGTTCGCGCGCCCAGATAGCAGTCCCCGCGACTTGCCTCGTAGATGATGGACGTGTCTTCGTATACTGTAAGGTGTCCTGGTTGTAGACACGGTTGCGAACAATGTCTCCGGCGCACCGAGTAGGAATGTTGACTGTACCATCGTGGAAGAGGGCGCGAACCCCACAACCTCATCCGCCATGTAACGTGCTCACAAAGACGATCTCGTCCTTCTGCTGAAGCTCATACTTCTCCTCGCCCTCCAGTTCCCAATCGGCATCATTGATCAGAACCAGGATCCCCGGTCGTCTACACGTTCACATCGTCAGTTGAAGGCAGAGAGACCAAATACACCCGACCAAGGGCAGGCCTCGGAAGAGGCGATGAAGAATGACATACACGGAGTCATCGAGCACGAACATCTCCTTGCGGGGGTCTTTGATCAGGTTCTCGCAAAGCCAAGTGATGAGAAACGCGACAGTCGCTGGCTTCTGTGTCGCTGGATCGATTGACGGCACGTTGATGTTGTGCCGCCGTTGGTTGGAGAAGAGGAGCTCAAGACCGCCACTGGGAGATGATTAGAAGATGGTCGTGATGAGAAGCTGATTCCGTTCCAAGAAGGGTGGTGCTTTTGGGAACTTAGGGAATGGGTATAGGTTGTCTACTTACGTGAATTCTACGGTTAGAGGGAGAGAGTCCGGCATGATCAGTTATTCCAACTGTTGCTGGAGAGGCATACAGGTCATAACCACGGAGGATGTTCATCGATCTTGACCTTAAAAGTCTGTGCGTTGGCGCTAGTATGATATTTCTCGAGGGCATCTACTCGCGACCAGAGATCGGATTCCACAATACTCTTTGCGATTTGTTCCTCTTCCTTACTTTCCCAGGGATTGATCGATTATATCGATGCGCATCTAAGTTCCGAACACTGGCGCCGAGTCCCAAGGTCTTCGCATACCTCTTGCGACGGGGTCGCATTCCTGCTTCTAGCATGGCACTTGTTGCAGCGGTACCTGTCGCAGAGGCGCCCCGGCCACCGCCTCCGCAGACTGTCACAACCCCTTGCGATCCGTGGCCGAGGCCGTACTATCTGGAAGACGGGTTGCGAAGAGTTGCGCCGTATCACTACACATACAACACCAACGTGAAGCAACGGTGGAGAGGGCGGGGCATTCTAGACATCTTTCGTGATGAGTTCCGGGACCGGCCAGAAGAATACTATGTATGTTTGTGGAGCAAGGGAACGTAAAGCGATGGCAGAGACCTGACTGACGCGGCTAGAAAGATGCAATCGCGGATGGGAAGATAGTGGTCAACGGGAAACCCGTCGAGTCTCTGGAGTCGATGGTCAAGAACGGAGACGTCATCAGCCACACCCTACATCGCCATGAACCTCCTGTCACCGGCCAGGAGATTGGCATCGTGCATGAAGACGATGATATGATCGTGATCAACAAACCTGCGGGTGTGCCGGTGCATCCTGCGGGACGATACAACTACAACAGCGTGGTGGAGATCATGCGCGCAGAACGGGGGCATCAATGGAATCCGCTCCCCTGTAACAGACTGGATCGTCTCACGAGCGGAGTCATGTTCATCGGCAAGCACGCTCAGGCCGCTGCCAAGCTGACGGAGCAATTGATGGAGCGAACTGTTCGCAAAGAGTATGTTGCACGAGTTCGCGGCGAGTTTCCAGAAGGCGACGTCTTATGCGAACAGCCCATCCTTCAGATCTCTCCGAAACTCGGCTTGAATCGAGTTCGCGCCAACGGGAAATCTGCAAGGACGGTGTTCAAGCGACTTGCGTATTACCCGCCACCCCCTGACTCTGGTAGGACTGAAGGCTACAGCATTGTCCGCTGTCGACCACTCACCGGACGAACTCATCAACTCCGCGTACATCTGCAATTCTTAGGACATCCCATCACCAACGATCCCATATATTCCAATCAACGAGTGTTTGGGACTGATCTCGCACGAGGCGATGCTAGCGGGTCTAACGACGAGGACATCATGACTCGACTTGGACGGATGGGCAAGCAGGAAGCCGCGCAAGCCATCGAGTGGCATGATGAGATGGTAGACGAGTACCAACGTAAAAAGGCAGAGAAGATGACCGGACTGCTTTGCGATGTTTGCGATACACCGTTGTATAGCGATCCTGGCCCGCACGAATTGGGTATCTATCTGCATGCTAGGAAATATGCTTCAGCGGACGGGAGTTGGAGTTATGAGACCGACTTACCGGCATGGGCACTTGCTCCGGCTGGGTACGTTGGTCCGAACGAGGCGACGCCTGAAAGCGACCCTCTAGCTGTGGACGTAGCGAAGCTGAATCTACAGGAGGATGGTGAGGTCAAGTAGTGCTACTCCAACTTAAGATGTGAGCGGCAGTCGTTCTGCAGTATCCCCTGAACGTGATCGCCTTTATGACACATGGTAGAATCTTTGCTTCATATGCAGGTAGATCCTCGGAGATTCAGATCCATACCACATATAGGAGGATACCTTACTGCGCCATGTATACCTGTGGGTTTCAGGGGACATGTGGCTGTGCGCTTGTGGCGTCGCCACGTTTTGGTGGTCTGGGCTCCACCGGCCGCGACATTGCTCGATGTTGCACGACGTTTCATGTATCCAGAGGCACAGCGATCATATACTGCATGTCTTCAGCCTGAGTTGCGAGAGACCACCTACATCCGTCTTGATCACACAGTAATCTCTGTCGACCAATTCTGGTCTGCGTCGAATAGAGGAATCGACGTCACGTCTAGTCTGGCGCCAGCTTGCCGATCGGTCTCATCCACAGCTAGGAGGACCCTCGTCGACAGCCTCGTCTTGAAGGTCTACACACAGAAAGCCCACCATGAAGGGTTGGGTAGGCTTGCTGCTTCTGCAGCTCGCGGCCTTCGGTGGTGCTATAGAGCAGCAGATCGTACGCCAGTCTTGTGCAATCTGCGCATTCCAATGGCGCAGTAGTGACTGACACTACTCTCAGGACCAACGTGAATCAAATCGCCAGGTATGCTCAGGCATGTACAGCAAGCGATCCTGGGGCGGCAGCACAGATCCATATATCCTTACGAAATTCCTCGCGCCCAAGGAGGATATCCCGGAGGGAGAGGACCCGCTTGTGAGCTTTGTTGTCTTTGAGTGGAGAGATCGGGATCTCGTGGGAAAGCCGCTCAATGCGACGGAAGACCAATCGCCGGCAGAGTTGATGGGCATGGGCGAACGGACATATATCTGCGATCAGAGCAACGTGGATGCGGGCTACTGCAACAGCACATCACTGGGGAGATTCATCCTCGCGGATGATGCTTACGAGGTCTCTGTCCCGGGCATTGTCAGTGAAGCCGTGCATTTAAAGGAACCCCAGGCCATTCGCTACCTGATCAAGAAGACTGGATACTACTGTGTTGGCACTTTTGGCTTCAACAACGAGGACTACAGCGCTATCGTCGAGTTTCGCGAGGCCTTTGGCGAGCTCCCTGCTGCTCAGATCCCCAAACTCCCATTCTACGCTGCGATCACGATCGTCTATGCCTTTCTCGGGATTGGCTGGGGAATGCTATACTATATGAACCGACGCGACATCCTGCCGGTGCAAAATTACATCACGGCCATCCTGGTATTTCTTGTGGTGGAGATGTTCATGACCTGGCTGTTCTACGACTTCCAGAACCGTCATGGTCTGAACACTGGCGCCAAAGCACTCCTGGTGGTTGTTTCTGTCCTCTCAGCAGGACGTAACAGCTTTTCGTTCTTCCTCCTGCTCATCGTGTGCATGGGCTACGGTGTAGTGAAGGAGACGCTTGGCAAAACGATGATCTACATCCGATGGCTGGCAATCACGCACTTCATCTTCGGTGTGCTCTACGCGGTTGCTTCATTGTCCGTCACACCGGAGAATGCTGGACCTCTGATACTGCTAGTTGTGCTACCCCTCGCTGCCTCGTTGACAGCTTTCTACGTCTGGACGCTCAACTCACTCAACTTGACCATGAAGGATCTCATGGAACGCAAGCAGGCTGTCAAAGCCAGCATGTACCGCAAACTCTGGTACTGCATCCTGATCTCAATCATCGTCATCTTCATCTTCTTTTTCGTCAACAGCTGGACCTTTGCCGGCTCAAATCGGGATGACTTTGTGCCCACCCACTGGCAGACGCGATGGTTCATCCTCGACGGCTGGCTCAATCTTGTATATTTCTTCGATGTTGCATTCATCGCCTACGTTTGGCGACCAACAGCGAACAACCGCCGTTTCGCTATGAGTGATGAGGTAAGCACAAGACCCATACCTACTCTTCTCATGTACTACCTATACTGACAATATCGTCCATAGATCGCTCAAGATGATGATGGTTTTGAGATCGCCTCCATGGGCCGCGACTCATTCGACGAGGACCTGGAGGGCATCCCCGCCTCCAAGAACCCACCCGCATACGATGCGCCCCGCATGAATGACGGCACTCCCACCAATAATTACAACCACGCCGCGCGCGACGCCTCGCCTCTCCCGGCGCCCGTCCCGACAAAGCCAGCCGCTCTGCCGCGCGAAAGCCTCGAGGGCGAGACCATCTTCGCGGTCGGCGACGATCGCTTCGAGGACAGTGATGAGGATGGCGACGAGGAGGAGCGTAAAGGCATGATGGGAAAGCGAGCAGACTGAGAGCTTGTAAACACTGTTCTTAGCAAGAGGCCCACCATGTGACATTGACGAAATGCAAAATTCTGTAGGTACTGTTCATAATGTGTTATGTGCGCCTGTATTTGACAGCTCGTTGGAAAGCTCTGCATGTGAGGGTATATCCATACTGGAATGATACCAAGCGATTCGAGACCCGGTATTCATCTTGACTGGACGGCGTCTCCATATAGGTGAATAGGCTCTGACGACAGAGACTGTCAAAATTGGCACGCGAGTGGATCATGATAAGAGGGTCAGGAGTGGATGAATGTGTCCAAAGAGGTTCATAATTTCGTCATCTATACGCTTCTACACACAATCGCGCATGTATATGATATGTTTATCGAACTCAATCGCTGCCAGAACCCAGCCACGTCAAGCACGCTCGCTTGGAGAGCCGTCCACCAGCCCTTCAAATAGGACCTCCAAAATCATGAAGACGAAAGGTATCAATAAGAACATTGTCAAGAAGCACAACAACGCCAACCATAACCATGCAAAGCCCACGCATGTCTGCAGTCCTGGAAGAGAAAGACGGAACGCTCAAAGCATACTCCTGACCCCTTCGAGCCGCCACCGGACGTCCTTCAGCACCTTGCTCGTGGGACGCCATTCCTCGAATTCTTGGACGAGCTGCTCGACCTCGGCCCACATGGTCGGATCGCGCTTGACGATGTCTTCTTCCAGCATCCCGCGCACGGCCCAGGGGAGGTAGAAGGGATTCGCGGGTGTGGATGATGGTGGGAGTGGCTCGTGATGTGCAATGATTGGCGCGATGCCCGGGAGCGACGTCGTGGCGGAGATGGAGCCGCGGCGAACGCGGTTGGCCATGGCTGGGGTGGAGGGGTATCCTGAGAGCGAAGCCCGGCGCGCAGCAGCCTTCTCGCGTGCCCGAGCTTTGTCGCTTGCGAGAAGTTTGTCCGCTGCAGTCGTTGGCGAGGCGGTGCTGGTGGGTATCGTTATGTCTGTACTTTCGAGCGCAAATTCGAGCGCGAGATTGTAGACAGCCGGATCATCATACACGCGGCTATGACCATCACCACCAACGAGACTACCCGCTAAGGGGGCCGACAACTCACGGATGAGATTATGGTCACTGATACCCAGGTTGCGCAATTTGAGAGCGAACACAACGAGATGTGTCAAAAAGTTGGGAGCGTGTAGTCGACCGTCGATGAAAATGGCGCGGCAGACATAAGGGTGGCTGAGAGGCGTGAATAGACTGGACTCGAGACTCACAAGCTGGTCGTCCATAGATCCGATAAACGTCATGCGAACGCCGTGACGAAGACAAATGTTCAGCGATTCTGCGTGACTTTTGCTGACTTTACTGTTCGGATCAGCGAACTCAAACAGTTCCAGTGCAGTGCCACCGAAAAGTCTAGATTTGTACTCCTGGAAGGGGCCGAGATTGATGCCTGCCATTGCACAGATACCAATTTTCACATGTGGTGACAGACAGCCAAGCTGGATTAGTTTTGCGACCAGCATCGTCGCGACGGGTACACCCTGAGAGTGGCAAGCGACGAAAACCAAGTCAGCCTGGCGTAGATGTGAAAGCCAGTTGAGAAGTAGTTTCCAGAGAGTGGAGACCCGGTCTGTGATGTAACCTTCGCCTTCCAAAGCAACCTTCTCAATCTCAAAATCCTTTACGTCGGGTTGGTGTTCTTCACACCACGCCTTGATTGATGCTGCAGCATAGTTTGCGAATCGTATTGAGGTGCCCGTCGGCTGACCAAGCACTTTCTGGATCAATGGGGCTGGGAAGAAACCGTGCACTCCGATTGCAATGGCTCTCCTGACCTTAGGCACTGATAGAGCTTTGTTGACGTGCACCGGGGGAAGTGGTAATCTGGTGCCAGGTAAGCGCAGCGATTGTGTGAGATAGTGTGTAAGACGTTCTAGATAACCTGGTCTTGATACGATCGGGTATGTATCGACGAACGTCGGCAGAATGAGATTGGGACGAGACTGGGGTTTCTTGCCTCGTTGAATCGGCGCCGGTACAGCAGCCTCGCCTTGCGGTATTGACTCCTTGGGTAATTTGGAAGACTCGTTGGAGACCTCGTCTCCTGTTGTGGATGGTGATGCCGCTGCAACCACCTTCGACTTCTCTGCATGTACACGCTTTGCTGCAGGACCTGCCTGAGGGGCGTTTTCGGCTGGTGCCTTTGCGGCATTGTCTCGTTGCTTATTGAACTGTGCTGCCTCAGGGTGGGACTGCGAGGGTGTATCTGCGACGGCTAGCTCGCCAACTTGTTGGTCGGACTCTCCGACATGGTCTACCCCTTTGCCTACTTTGTCTGATGACCAGAATGCCCAGCCTGATGACTTCGGACGATCTTCTATTGACTTTACCTTGGCTTCAGATTTATGGGGTTCACCGCTCACTATAGCAGCCTCAGTTTCACGAGGTCCAGCTGGTACCGATACGTCGGCGACCGGCCCTGCTTGTGTCTCTTCCACCTTGGTGCTATCGTTCTGGGTCTGTTCGTTCTGTGCAGAACTCCATATGTTGAACCATGAGCGAGATGGGGTGGCATTCGAGTCCGTATTTGGTTGGATGCCTTCCCATTGCGCCGCTGAACTGCTTGGCCCTACACCGCTCGTGCCTTTGACTTTCGTCTCATTGGCAGGCTCTCGCCGAGCATCTGAAGCTTCAAGCACCGGTGTGCCAGGCAAAGGTGTGCTAGATGCATTCTCAACTTCTTGTTTCTGCCGTGCCTTGTCCTTGTTCAGATTCTCTCCATCGCTGCCGTAACCTTCGGGACGCGACCACCATCCAAACCAAGCGGGCTGCGGTTTGTCGTTGCTCGGCATGCTACTGGCATCATCATCGTCCTTAACAGGGACAGACGGCTCCGGTGGAAGAGGTGCGTCTTCGACGACTTTCGGTTCGTCATGCGTGTCGGGCTCTATTCCTTTTAGCTTCTCCTCGGACGGAAAAGCCGGTCTACTCTTATCTCGCTCCGCATCACTCGTTGCATGCACTCTAGTCGCCTTTGCTACGAGCGGTATACTCTTTCTTGAACCCCGCATACCCTTGCTCAGGCTCTGGCTTGGCCGCTTTGAACCTTCTTCTAAAGCTTCAGACGTAGCACCTTTTGCGACACTAATATTCTCATGCGCGATTTGTGCGACAGGTGAGGCTTTGGACCGCCATGATCCACCGGGCATCCAGCTGCTCGGCCGATTCGGAGGCGCCGACCTTGACGAGGAGGTTTCATTCACAGGAGCTGTCGCCTTGGACGAAGTGTTTGCGTTTGGCTGTTGCTCCCCTCCCAACTCGACCGATTGGCTGCTGCGATCATCCTGTTGAAGATCGTCGGTATCTGGCTTGCTTTGCTTCCGCTTTGTGCCCATGCTGGTCGCGCTCGCCAAGACAAGACTGCAAGGGCGGAAGTTGAACAAGTCCCAGTAGCAAGTGATGCATATGTAAGGAAAGCCTAGGAACAGGACGACACTACCAGAGGAACTACGCTCTGCGCGTGTTGGAGTGACCGTTGCACGAGTCACGACTTGTTTGCGTCATGTGCCTGAGCCAACAATTAGGCGATAGACCTAGCTGCGGCTTCGCGGATCTAATTCCGAAGATTTACTGTTCCCGAGCGACTAGGGAAATTTTATGAGCTTCATGGATCAGAGGGCTAACAAGGATTGGATGTTTTTACCGCAGTCCAATATGGAAGCACCTTATATCATCACCTCCCTGTCGAAGCCTCTGGACGCCGAGAACGGACAGGCCTATGTTGCGCCTGTCTATGGATTACGTGGATCGAGGAAGCGGAAGCGACACGAAGTCGCTGTCGGCATTGATGGTGAAAGCGTGAACATCTATAATGTATGGCAGGTTTGAGCTCGTTGAGCATGAGATGATTTGCTCATGAAGACACAGATACAAACCCAGAATAGTATTGCTTCGCATGCGCTGCCTCCACAATCATATCTTTGCGCTGCGCCATGTTCGATATATTGTCGCTCGACAGATTCCGCGAGCTCCCAACGACGCACATACCTAGCGCTCAAAGATGGCTTCACGGACAAAAAGCGACGGCTGGTCTGCTTCATTAACGAGGATCCGCGAAGCTCACAATCACTTGGAGCACATCTTGCAGTGCCGAGCAAGAGAGAGTGCAAATTGAGGAGCGAAGAGATTACCACCATTGATATCTTGCCTTCGGATGTTGAAGAGAATGGAGGAAGCTCATCATTCAGGGTTATTGTCACCTACAGGAGTGGTAGTGTGGACTGTTTTGCCGCCGACCTTTCAAGGCTGCTGTGGAAGTTTGATTTTGAGCAGGTGGGCAGTGCCGATTCGAGATCAGTCGAGGTTGAATATGCCGTGGCGGTGGATTTGGAGACGGCTCGGAGAGGTCTCTTAGCAGGCCGTGACGATCTGCTCGCTGGAATGGGACCCTCAGCCCATGGATTATCTCGAACGACATCGTGTCTTCAGTGCCATTGTGTGCAGGACACTGAGTCACGACGCCTACTCCTTTATAGGATACGACCGCAAGCACAGATAGGCGGACCATCTGGAATGGACCCCATCATGGATGTTCAGCTACCATCGCATGGAAAATTCACAGCCAAACGCGCACTATACGAACTACATCCTGCGTCAGGGAAGCTCTATCAGTCATGTGGAGACTATCTTACGATTTTCGACCTGTCCGGTACTTTGCCTCTGATTCAGAAGGTGTTTGGAAGTAGAGCTGAGCCAGTGAGGAACTTTGTCAGGATCTCGAACGCATCCGTTCTCATTTCAAGTTCTGACAAGCTCTCACTTTATGAGACTAAGTACGGGTCGGTGCAAAGTTCTATTCACCTATCATTACCGAAAGCAGTGAACTCAGACATCAAGAAGCGTAAGTGGGTCGAAGGCGGATCTACTGCATCTGAAATGAGTTCCTACATCAGCTTCTCAGACTTAGAGACCATCGTGGGGCTGTCTAGGGACGCTTTAGTGGCTTTCCAGGCTCGCGAGACCAACAAAGGCAGCAAGCGTTCGAAGAGCGGAGCACTGTTGATGGACGTTTTTGGTAAGGGTGATGCCTTTACAGGAAGCAAGTCCACAGTTGGATCCCGATCAGAAGAGAAGCAAGAAGCTGAGTGGCTTCATTGGAAGGCGGAAGCGGACACAGTTGTTGCCAAGAATGACGATATCGAATTCGAAATGCTTGTGGCAAGAACACTGAAGCTGGAGTCTACCCCCATTGCGCCCGATGCACGGCAGCTGTTGATCGAAGCCGGCAATGGCGTCGAGGGTCCCCCAGATCTTGGGGAATCGGTGGCGGTAGAGTCATTCAACAATCGCGATATTGATCGAAGACGAGCTACTTATTTGCTTGGCAACTGCTTCCGCATTGCCACAGAAGAAGAGAGAACGGCGTCATGGCATGGCTCCCTCTTCATTCATACCGTAGCCTCGGGGAACACGTTGAGGTATTTCGCGCTGACAGGCTTCCTGTCAGCGAAAACCCTGTCGCAAGCGTTGATTCTCAATTCGACCGGTGACACGAAAGCAAAGATCGAGCCGGGCGATGTGATGGACGCTATTGCGCGATTCGATACCGACTTCGAACTGATGCATCGCCTCTTGACCATTCCAGTGCATTGGGACGTCGCAGAGATGGTCCAAGCCGTCAAGCTTCTCTCCGAGTCGTTTGAGAGTATACTTGGTTCTCGTACACAGACATTGAGAGCGTTGACTGTCACACCGCAAGCAAATGGCGATGCAGACGTGACTATGAACAATGGCGATGCTGATACCAGTCTTGAATACGAGCTTCGCGCGGCAGAGTTTGCTCTGAATCACGCTTTTGCAGAACTGGATTCCAGCCCTGAGAGCCTTCGGGAGATTCTATACGAGATCTTCCGTCGACTCGACACTTTCCCGGCCAAGACTGTTGTAACACATCTACGAAAAATGCTTTCACACCAAGACCTCATCCGGTTCGTGTCGACTTTACGCCTGGAGCTTGCTCTTGGCGGCTGGATCTCGCGTTACATCGACTACCAGGACGAACAGGACAACGACTCCGCAGTGGCAACACTCAAGAGTTTGGCCAAGCCCGATACTGAAGACACTTTCAGCACGCCTTCCGACTCCGCCGTGTCCGTCGTTGGGTCTCTTCTCAGCATCGCCATCGATGCCATTGGAACAAGTGGCTGGCTGATCGCCGGCATCGATGGATCCGCACGCAAGACCGAAGACATGGTCAACGCGCTTCGTGCTGAAGTCAGCGCCGGCGTAGAAGGCTGCTACGAAGCCCAGGCTCTCGAACTCTACCTGCGCGAGGTCGACCGACATGCTACCGTCTCCGATGAGAAGGAAGCCGAGCGAGCCTTGGAGGCCCAAGTGCTCAAGAATGTGGTGTCTGCAGACTTGGACCTCGATCTGGGCGTGCGCGCCATCGAGGAGGTCATGATGCCCATGGGGCTTGCACCGACCGCCGGCGCGAAAGCCAAGGGCGTCAAGAGCGCGCGCCTCCACAAGCTCGACATGTTGAAACGGGTCGGGAAGTACTCCATCGAACGGATCAGGATATAGGGAGCTGTTGAATCCATTCTGTAGTTTGCAAACATCATCAGGTTACAATCTATGCTCAATCTAGACTCCACGTCCAACACACTCAAGGTCTACAATGCCATGCTTGATTGAAAGTATGGACTTTCCCAAGTTCATCCCAAGAGCCGCTGCCCTCGAATATCCCCGCTCCTTCGATCGATAAATCTCGATGAATGACCACGATTTCGTCCCGTCTTCTTCCTTCCCGTCTGGCATCCCAACAGGGAGCCGAGCTATCATCCCTCGTCCGCTGCAGATGGTCCCTTCTGTGTGGTGCGCGTTACCCATCTCCCTGTCCCAGCCACAGCGGAGGAGATGAATGCGGGAGAATGATAATAGGAAAAGGGAAGAGAAGGAGGAGCAAAGAGACAGAGAGAGACCATAGCAAAGTAGAGCAATGAGGAGCTGAAGACGAACGTTGCAGGGGGAGCACCATTGGTGCTCCCCGGTCCACGGGCTTGTTTCTGTGCCGGTATGGAGGCTTGATCTTTCCGCCAGTCATGCTCAGTATCAATTCAACCTCGAGATCTTGCACATAGTGTATACGATGTTTGTAAGCGACTTACATCGAGGACGACGGGAGCAATCACAGTACCTCCGCGACCTGTAGTGTGAAGTTGTTTGTACTTGCAACCTTTATGCCAGCGTATTGCGATTGTCTAGCGACCAGTATCAAGAGCCAATATATATGTGTTGTTGACACTTCAATATTATGCCGGTGGACTTCAGATCTACGCTCTGCAAGGGGGCACAATATAGCTCGACGCCAGGTGGCAGCGTTGTTCCTGCTGGTTCCTGGGGGCTGGGCATACGCCAGAGTCACAGACTTACCTGGCATGCGAGAGCGTCTGAAGCCGCTGGAGAGCACGAGACCTATAGATCTTTCCGAGGTCAATGCAGGACACCACGATCGTTGCTTCTGAGTATCGAGGTATAGGATCCTGGCCGCACAAGCGACACAGGCGCTCGCTGCAAGTTTCGTGCTCGACTCTAAAGCTCCTGCACCTGGTGCGGTGAACAGATGTGGAAAGAGCAGACCATGAGCGACGGAATCAATGAAGCAGAAAAGCCGAGAGGTCAGAATGCACAAAGCAAAGGATCACACCATTGCAAGGCTTCGCACGTAACACGACACCCCGTTTCATGTGTGCGTTTCACGAACTCGACGGTCCACCTTCGACGTGAAGCCATCATCGATCAAGTCTCGCAGCCGATCGCGATGCGACACAGCCGACGTGAGTCTGTTCCAGAGACCAGTAGCATGGAGATACTTCGCTTGGCGGAGAAACGAATTGAGTCGTCTGATCCTTGGTTCAAACATATCACGATGCTTGCAGGTTTTCTCGACAAGGATGTCCTGACGCGGTACGACGAATGCCTGAAGACCAGATGACACAACGGAGGAGTGAAACTAGAGTTATGCCTGGCGGACCGATAGACATATCGGACCGAGGACGATGAGGGCCAAAAGCAAGCGAAGGCCGTAAAAGAGCGTCAGCAGACCGTGCAAATTTCGTGGCGGGCATTCGATCTGCAGGTGTAGTGCGCAGCGTCCGCGGTGGTCCGAGAAGGAATGAAAGCCGGCTCTTTTGTTGGGCTGGCGCCATGGGTAGCGACTCGCGAGGGGTCGGAGAAGAGGTATATCTAGTGCATGATGATGATCTGAAGCTCGTAATCGCTTGGTGCTATCGCTCGTTCCTGCTGGAGGTAGTTACCTTCCAAGAAGCGGTGGGTGACCCTGGCAAAAGTGGATCAATATGACAGATCATCGAGGAATGGTGGCCAAGGGAAGCAGACTGCTGATTGCTGACTGCTTTGCGTGGCGGCTTGCATGCTCCACCGTTTCGGCGGATCTGGGCATAATGAAACAGCTTTGAATTGGAAGGTCGCGAGACGGGAACGCGACTATTGGATGTATCGTCGGGCCTTGCTCATATTTGCTGGGACTGTCTATGGACGCAGGTGGCCAAAAAGTAACAGGGCCGGGCTGGAAAGCGGATCTGCTTGGCGGCAATGTTGCTCGGATGCATGCCATCGGCAAAGACATCCACCACTTCCTTCACGATCGAAAAATATGCTGGGTATAGCTCGACGGATGCAGTCATCCCGTGGCGGCGTACAAGGAGTAACGGTTGCGACGAAGGCTAGAAAGTCTCGATGGTTGCTTACAATGATACTAATCAGTGATGGGGCACGTCTACGTATGGCTACCCAGTAGCTGATGCATCATCGTGTCCTGGTCCCGTTGCGCATCCCTGCAGTGGCAGGCAAGGCCATGATCGGACGGGAGAGGAGACGTATGAGCGTGAATTCGGGAAGGCGTCCATCATGGGCACTGCAGCCGGTAATAATAGACCTACTCATGCATGTTTACGGCGTTTGCACGACGAATAATCGTTCACGGAGACGTACGAGACCATGCTTCGATGCAAGCCAGCGCTAGGCTCAAGCAAAGGTCCGTCGACGCTGCCAGAATTGCTGATCGTCAGTCGCACGCCACCCCGACTGCAGTCATCCTGCACAGATGAGAGGAGGCCAACGCCCTTGTGGACGCGGGTACTTAGTTGTGCTCGCATATACATGATGGTCCAGCGGTGTTTTGTGATAAAGGAAAAAAAGGAACGGCTTGGTGCGTCTAGAACCGAGATTGCAAGACAGAGATGCTGTTGCCATCCGTTATGACGAGACGATTGTCCGCACTACTGTACCGTGTACGGCGTACGATACACGACAGTCAGGACCATGATAAGCTTTCCTGCATGTTGCTAGTCTACCACTTTGATCGTGACCGCGAAGATGGCGAGCACGGTGAGGAATGGACGCCTGCGTCGAAGTATAAAAGTCATGGTGAGTGCATCATAGCGGCATGCCCAGATCCTTCTGAGCAATACTGGACGAGCCATGGCACAAATCGATGAGATGTATCATGTACAGTAGCATCATCAGAATTGATGGATCGCGGCAGAGATGTAATGAGAGGCTCCACGCGATAAGTTCCACACGAATCAAAGCCAAGCGAGCCCAGGCCAGACGTGCCGCTCTACTGGATGCTGCATGGTCGAGGTTGCGCCGTCCCTGGGGACTGCGCGTTGCGTCGCGGGCGCCATGGCGCCGACGCGCATGGTCGAATGAGCGGGACCTGGGGGATATCTGCAATGGACCGATTGGCTTGATTCTTCAGTGTTCAGCTCGACGTCTAGTGGTGGGCGTCACTGAATATTGTCTGTACGAAGCTCGGCTGAACGACATTACGAGTCTGCTGCATCGGATCTTGCTAGAGGTGAGTTTTCTCGCAAGGATGCCGTGTGCTTCTGGCCAACGGGCGAGCAAAGTCAAGATCACAATCTATCATCAGGATCATCATGGATCGTCTGCGCTTGGGGACCTTGTGCAGCCGAGTATCCGGCGAGCGACGGCCAACAAGTCCGAGAAGTGGGCTATACGATGGAGCTCGCAGGATTGACAATTGCGCAGCCACATATGGTCCTGTTAGCTGAACGATGGCAATCGTATACATTTTCGGCCAGCTGAATGTTCATTTCCCCCAAAGAAGTGTATGCCGCAAGTGATATCACAGCACGAGAGAAAGATCGTCGCCAAGCATTGCAACGTCGCCACCGGCATCACACGTGTCGCAAAAGGACAGAGCTCCGGAATGGACTGCGTGGTCTCGAGTCATCTTGGTGGCTGAATCCGCCAATAAGCTGAGTAGGCTGCAGGGTGGTCAGAATGTGGTAAGAGTGTGCCAGCCGTACCGAGCAAGAAGCAATGGAAATCCTGGGTGAAGTCTCGCGTACCCGAAGCGGAGAAGTTACGAGGCGCATGACGGTGATGAAGCGTGGCAGTTGGTGGTGGGGTGGTCCGCGGCGAGATACTTGAAGCTCATCCTCCTGCTGGCGGACGCGGCTCTAACCGGAAGTGCTTGCAGGAGATGCCGAGCTAAGTTAGCTCCCACTCTAAGATGGGCCATATCCACCGCAGGCTCGAAGCAGGAATATTACATACTGTATCTATGGAGATCCAGGCTCGCAATCTCCTTGGTAGATCTTGACGTGGCTCCTCACCGACCAGGGGAAGCGCAATTATCGTTCAGGATGTTGTAGCGCGGACGACAGGATGCTTGAAGGCTGATGTCCACACTGATCCTTGGCATCCGCCTTGAATCCCGACTCATCGCGTCTCGCATTGCTGTAGCACCTCATCACCAGGCGCCGTTCATGGAGCGATGGGGCCAGGTCACATGTGCTGTGCTGTAGCGGATGCGGCGTGAAGGAACGCTGTACAGTACCGCCCTACTACCATACCGGACTAATGTATGCCCCGGAGGTGCCACTGAAAGCTATCGCGTCGCATTGCACATCTGCAGCATACGTCTGAGCTGACTGGATGATCTGGGCGAACTATGTGCACCGGCCGTGACGAGTAAGTCCAGAATTCCAGGAGGTCGATCCGGCTGTCACACAGACCATGGCTCACCCTGAGTCTGCGACCAACGAAAGGAACGGGATGCAATAGTTGATGAGGCTTGGACGCGGAGTTTCTTGAGAACACGCGGCTGCAACGCTGGTCTCGCACCATCATATTGTGATTTGCGTTTCGTGTCACCGGAAGATGCACACGTTTTGGCACCAGTTTGGCCGTGTTAGCACGACACAGGCGACATTATTCGTGTGCCGCAGCCCGCATGGACCTCGACTGCAAGTATACCTTGCTTCTGCCTTTGCTGAGACATGGCGCCACCAGCCGTCGTGGGGGGGGGATCCTCAAAAGCGAGCTTACACTAATGGAAAGGCCGAAGCTGAGGAGAGCGACGTGGAAAGGCGGTCACTGCATGAGCTTGCCGATGATGAAACCGCACACGCACATCGGCCCACGAAGCTTGCCTGTCCTGTCCAGCCATAGTACTGTATTGTATGCTAAGATTGGTGTTTTTCTGCCCTGCGAGGTCGGCAATGCACGCTGATTTTCCCAGTTCTGGCGCGCGACACGGAAGCAGCGGCGCCCTCGCATGGCGACGTGTGAACGTCTTATCGATTTTATACCATGTCGTTCCCGTAGCGACACGGCCATCTGCACAACCCTGCAGCATCAGATGGTGGCGATGTGTGGGAAAACCTCGTTAGCATGCCAGGCGCCAGGATCACACTTGGATTGTTGCGGATCGTCTACGGAATAATCTCATTCGGACACTGCATCGTCGTTGCGTGATTATGTAACAGTACACATGTTAGACATGGCCCAACCACAGGGTAGACATCAAGTGAGTGGCCCGTATGGTTCAGCGTATCGTATGAGGATCACAGGCTGTGCACCATCAACCAACGCTCCTGACCATTCCTTCGGCAATGCAGGCCACGGTCTTAGCGGGTGGTCTGCCTCGGCGGCGGTAGAGTTTGGCCTGAAACCTCGTCAAGAGTCAAGATCCTTGACGATTGCTGGTGGCGTCGTCGAGATCGATACAGGATGCCACGGACGGCACGTCGTAGCCGTCCATGCACAAGAAGTAGAAACGGTCGCAGGCTCACGCTGGATTTGATGAGCCTATGGGCGATGAGAGAAGCGTGTTAACGCCTCGTCAACGATGACCCACACGGAGAAGGGCGGGAGAAACCATCGTAAAACTGGCAATAGACAGAAGCACGATGGTACCGAATCGATGTAGCCACTTGCAGGATTGCGCGTGACTAATAAGGAGAGTGTGGGAAGCGAATTGTGGGGATACGCGTGCATACGGCTCACAGGCTACAGCACTGTGGACAAGTATTATCGATGCATACATCATACATGTATGTCCGTTCAGGGTCGCCCAGCATGATATTATGCTCGCGTAGCAACACTGTTGCACCCCGACCATTCCGAGGCAGTCGAACGAACCTTGATGCATTCATCATCGATACCGTCCGCAAAATTGACGATCCTCAGCTGTTCGAACGGTTGGTGGCACGTCGATATGTGACCAAGGCTTGGAGCCAAAGTCTGTCATATAGCACCTGCATTAATCAGCCAGCACGATTCCGGCCAAATATGCGACCATGAAATGTCTCCTGCGCTCCTAAGGGCAGATCCAGGGTTCTTGACCAATGGGGCTGGATAAGCTCCGTTATGGTCACTGGATCGACTTTGCGGTCGCCGGTCGCAGATGAGCTTCCGGGCGAGAATGACAGCACCCGTGATTGGCAGAACGTTCAGAGTTTGACCGTTCAGGCTGGACATGATACAAGCGCCAGGAGTCCACACTCGCCACACCAAGTGACCTGGATCTGGACCGGATACGGGACCTGGTACAGTAGTACAAGACAGGCCAGGACAGGCCAGCCAGGTGGGCAAACAGAAGGAAATGCTGTCGTCGTTACGTGTGGACCCAGGCGCTAGACGGGCGGCACTCTTGGAAAGGCTGTTGGGGCCGACTTTCGCAGGCATGGCAGACCTCATGGGACTACAGCACGCGCTTGGACATTCCTACTCGTACTCCTGAGTCCTGACGCGATGTCTTCGGGACGATGAGTTGATGTTGTGATGTGGGATCGATGCACATACCCATATCTCATGTATGTGTGCGTACGCTGACACGTACTACCCACCCAGTCACCAGTACCAGCCTGTTCACTCGCACATATGTACCGATATACCACTATATGCTACACATCGCCAACAGCATGCCTGCGACAGTGCTACATACGACACCCTATCCGCACCTCCCAACTGCACACCCGAGACAGCGGCATACAATCCACCACTCACACCAACGGCCATCTGACCAGTACCCCTGCACCAAGTCTCAGATCCTATCCGATGCCTTGGCAGACTACTGGCGCATAAACGGGACCTTGAGAAGGTTGACCAGCGAGGGGCTAGCGAGTGCATAGCCTGTGTGATGCGTAAGGTATGTATGTGTGTGTGTGGATGCTGCTCGGCGGTGGCCAGCTCGGACCGTAATATCCCTGAGAGCCGGTCGCCCAGCTGAAGGCGTCTTGTCGTCCACCCCATCCATGCTCAAGGTACCGGCAAGGCAATTAGTGCGTTGTGTTCCTGTCATCTTGGGAAAAGTGGACACCTGAGACTACAGAGCACTGATTTTAGTAAGGATCACACATCACTAACCGCAGCCATGGAGAGGCACGACGACGCACGACGTTATGTAGCCGTTGTCCGTCGTGACTGGTGACCGCTAATCGACTGCTAATCGACTAGGCCGTGGACGTGATGATTGAGTCTGTTCGGCTGCGGATGCTATCGCTGCTACTGTATTATTTACATACGACCTCCTGCAAGCACTAGCTACATACCGCACCTTAGCTAGGTTTGACCAGGTCGCCCTCTACCACACTCGCGACGCTGTCATCATCCGCCCAGACTTCTGATTGAGATCATCCGACGGCGACGGCGGGCGGCCCAGCCAGAGAGGTCCCAATCATCACGCGTACAGTTGATACCTTACAGGTCTGCCCCGTCACTAACCTAACGTACCGCTTCCCGATCCGGGCAAAATCGACCCCAGCCACCACTTCGTGATTTGCTTGTGCGCGTGCTTATGCTTTGACTTCGCTTTACTTTGCTGCGCTCGTTCCTCTCCCTTCTCGCTCGACTCGTGTCTTGCTTTGCTTTGCTTGGGCTTGCCCGTTCGGAGGCGCCATGGATCCTCGCTCGCCTTGCTCCACGCCAACCACTAACCTTGTCAAACCCCATCGCCATCCACATCATCCGTCGTGAGGTAGCCGCTTGTTGTCCCCCTTCCCCTCCAGCCCAAGCAAGTCCCGTCTGGCCCCATGCCATCCTGGCCTGCGCCCTGGACCACCACTCCCGACGACCGTGATCTGAAGCCGAACTCCCCTCCGCGCTCTTGCTTTGCACCAGCATCGCCTCGCCTCGCCTGCGATCTAATCAGGTCCGATCAGCAGCGTCAGTGCGGTGTAGTCACGGTATCCTCTCCGCGCCCGCACATGCCATTCATCTGCAACGGGCCCTTGCGTAAGGCAAACCACCTCCGCGCTCTCATTATTGACTGCTTCACCTCCATCATCATCACCCTGCCTGGCTATACACTGCCCCGGCTACTACTGCTGCTGGTGCTCCTGCTAGCGGTTTGTTTCCACACGGACAGGCGCCGTGCCTCTGTTCCACCTTCTGACTGCTTTCCTTCATTGGTTCTTGTCCTCACTTCCATCATCAACCACCCTTTCGCTTTCCACCTTCCCCCATACCTGCCCTCATTCTCCTTCTTTCTTCACGACAACTGCCTCCCTCCCCAGCATCGTGCTCTCCTCTCATCACCCCGAGCAGGAACCACCTCATCGACCCTGCCGTCCATGAGGTGTCACTACTGCTGCTGTTGCTCTCCTTCCGACTCCGCCAACTTGATATCAACCTCCACCAACATCTCACCCTCATGACGAGCATCCAACTATCACAGATGTCTGTCCACCACGCCGTCCAATTTCGAGACCCCTTCGCCTCGACCTCTCTCCCCGACAATCAACCACAATCGAGCTGGATCTCCAATCCCCGCCCCACTCGCTCGGCCCAGGCTCTCACCCCTCCCCCCGAGATGCAACAAGAACACCGGTATCAATACGGCGATCGAGCACCTGGCTGTCAATCCTACAAGACACAGCTCGCTCCCTATCTCCCGCAAGAGGTATCGAATGCGGAGTTTGGACGACAAGTAGTCAGTCGACCTGTTTCACCTGTGAGGCAGCCGGTGTTTGAGGAATCACAGTCTCGGAGAGGATCACAAGCGAGTAGCATTGCCCTGTCTTTTCAGATCCCGAGAGCCGTGAATGACAGTGGGGGAAGTCTGTCTGAGCTTGCAGCAGAGGTAGGCTTTCATGAGATGGTATGAGGTATGGTGAGGGTGGGATGTGCTGACGCTTCTACCTTTCAGATCACATGTTTGTTCTGGTTTGAATCTGCGGATCTCTTGAAACTCGTCGAGGATTCTTCATTACCGGTCCATCCGCCGAGACAGCTCATTCCGGACGCTAGACCAACCACTGGATTCCGGAAATGGGTCACCACCATCCTCTCCACAACACTTGTAGCACAAAACGTGGTGCTCTTGGCACTACTGTTTGTGTATCGATTGAAGAAACTCAATCCAATGGTCAAGGGCAAGGCAGGCAGCGAGTACCGACTGCTGACCGTGGCTCTCATGCTGGGCAACAAATTTCTCGATGACAATACCTACACCAACAAAACCTGGGCTGAAGTTTCCGGTATCAACGTCGGTGAGGTGCACATCATGGAGGTGGAATTCCTCAGCAACATGAAATACTGCCTCTTCACTTCGGCTGAGGATTGGACACAATGGCAATCGCTGTTGGGTCGCTTCGCTTCGTTCTTCGAGCGTGCGTCGAAACCACACCACCCGGCTCCGATCCTGCCACCCGCTTCATCCCTGCATTTAACTATGCCTTTACCGTCACCGCCGTCCTCCAACCAGGCTTCGCCGCCGTACAGTATGGACAATCGGCACGCCATAAGCACTCCAGCTTCTTTGGGTCCCACTCCCGCCCCCTCGCCACTGAACAGTATCCCGACATCTGCAAATGTACAACCCTCTCAGATCTCCCGTAAGAGGGCTGCTGAAGATCACATCACCGAACCGTCCTCGAAGAGGGTGGCTGGTGTGGACTACACTTCTCCGCACCGACCGTCAACTTATTCGGCTTCAGCATTGCCAGTCCCGGTAGTGTCCCGGCTCACTCTACCAAGCTTGTCGATCCCTACAAGCTCAGCACCTCCAGGACACTACCCACCCTCAGCCAGCCAGGGTCAACAGCTGGCCCCAATGAGTACATCAGGACGTCCAATGAGCACGGTCTATCCGAGTGCTTCTTCACAAGGTCCAGCACCGATTATCACGCCTACCGTGGGCATGCATACGAGAGTGAGATCGAGAGATTCGCCGAAGCAACCAAGTCCTTTCCCAATGTCCGCGGGAAATTCTCCTGGGGGAACCATGCCTATTTCCGCCACTCGTCTACACCCGGCGACTCAGATCTCTCCCAACTTCTTCTTGCATCAGCGAAACTCACCATACCGACCAGTTCGAAACGTCTCGACTCTGCTGTATCCGCCACCGTCGGGCGCGCTCCACCATCGCCCGCAGAACGTGGAGCACAATCAAATGGCGTATCAGCAGCTCGGCAAGCCCATTCAAGAACAACACAACGGACGACTTCCGTATGTTGCGCAGAATGTCTGGCTGGACCATAACGGTACGCAGGCCATGACTCCCGTCCACCAGTGGCCCGGCTTCAGCCAAAAGACGCCCTTACCACATCCGTACTAGCGCAGGGCTGACCATCCCGACTTCGATCACAATCATCTCACGATCGCTCGTGGATTGCTCTGATATTTTAACGACCTCTGACTTATTTGCTGCGTTCAAGCAATTCTGCATGACTCCCGAACGGCGCTTCGGGTGGTTGTTTGTTTCTGACTGGGTGGACAAAGAAATGCATCCATGCAAAGCGAAGCATTGATCGGCATTTTCCCACAAGGCGTTTGTGTTTCCACATGACAGGCACATCTTTGATTCGTATTCCTGCTTGCTCGGAGAGTGGGCGGAACGTTGCATGATGATTATAGGACAGAGGAGGAGGAGATTGTGGCAACCTCAGCGAGGCCACTTTCACAGGATTTGCATCGCAAGCGGAGTCATGTCGCGACCTATCGATGCTGCTACTGCTGCTTATCATCACCTTGCATCACGCATGGCATGTCTAGACCGATGTACGACTCTACGGATAGCTTTGCTCGATCTATAGACCACGTGCATGATGATGTGCGGAATCAAATCTCGAGCTGAGCTCACAATAGAAGACCATCGAATTTCCATTATGATCTCCTTGCCGTTGACATGTCGCTTCCTGCCGTTGCTTCATAGCACTTTGTCCATACGTATCAGAGAGTTTAGGTAGTCATGTCCCTTGTACTACGAACCCCTTAACATGTTGACATATCACAAAGTTCGCCCTATAGGTTCATCGTTGAACAGCGTACATGTATAATCCGAACTCGTTCGATCAGCTAGGCAAACAGGACGTCACTGCAGTCCTAGTCGGTGGGTGTACTGAACATCAACTACTGCGATTGCTTACAGTGTAGCCATGCACGTCTGTCTATCTCTCTAGGTAGGTACCTCTTTTCAACATCAAGAAACGTCGTCCTTCGGGTTGTAGCATCTGCTCTTCTTTCTCCTGCCTATACTTATATGTGCAGCCTTTAGATAGATGCCAAGTATACGAGAGAGTGGTGTAAGGTAACCTTGGTCTATTGTACTGGAACTTAGAATGTACGCTCGGTCATGTAAATGTTAGGTATGCGATGTTGTATCAAGGATGCGATGTTGTAGTAAGAATGCGATAGTATGTGATATTGCACTACCTCATAGGATGTACAGTAGTTGTAATTGGGACTAGAGAGTAGGAGGGGAGGAGGAGGATAGGAGGGAGGAAGGGAGAGAGCAAGGGGGGAAGGGGGTAGATGGCTGCTGGGTCCTGTGAGTCTTGGAGGAGGGGAGGGAAGGTGGATGGCTGCTGGATCTGGTGATCGGCGGTTGGTCGATGGTGGTAGGGAAGTAGGTACCTTAGGTAGGTAGGCAGGTAGGTAGGCAGGTAGGTAGGTAAATGAATGGAAGGGGGAATTAGGGTTAGAGGATTGGAGGAGCGGAGAGTAGACGATAGAAGATGGACGATAGAAGATGGAAGAAACAAGGTAAGCAACTTACGTCGAGCCCAAGAAGTACCGCACTTCTGTGCTCTGTACTACGGATCAGACATCAAGGACTCAAGCCTCGAGAGTGGAGATCGAATACTGCAGATGCGACGCTCAAGATTGGAAAACCTGCAGGTCTCAGGATAAAGTCGAAAGAAAGACTTTTGGTAAAGGAGTCGAGAGATGGCTTGGGAGGGAGATCTCTCGTCATGCCATCCCTATCTCTCCTCCTCTCCTCTGCTCTCATTGCGTACTGTAGGAAGGATCATGACCTGCGACTCATATCCGCGAGGGCAAGGAATCGTACTTTCCAACGACGAAGGACTCGCTTGGCGGCGGCATCTCGCTACCTTTTCGGGGATATGCACACAATGTCCGGAGGGAACATCTGTAGACGGCACTACATTCCGTCCATCAACATTTCTGCCCTGATAGATCAACTGACTCACGGTACGTCAACGTCTCACCAAGACGAGAGCGCGGGACTCCGCCGTGAGCAGATTTCGCAACGGCAAAACTAACAAAGGGCGAGAAGTACAGTGAGTAAAAGAATACAAAAGTGTCTATCTGCAGTGAGCCCCCCCCAAGATCTATCTAGTAACAACACTGCTGGTTGGCCCGCCAGGAATAAGACGGGGGCGGGCGCGGGTTTGGAGGAGGATGAAGGACGCCGAGGTGGACGTGGTGACATGTTTGGAACGATTCGTTCGTTCGATCGGGGATATAGACAGAGGTAAAGGTGTGCGCGCTGTTCTTGTCTTGTTGTCGTATGCGTCGGGAGGCGGGTGAACGGAGCGCCTGTGATGCTTGTGTGGTTGCAAACATTACGTGGGCAGACCTACTCGCGAGACACGTCGCGGCCGAAGATCTGCGTCTTCATCCAGTCCATGATGACGAGGACTCTGTTGCGTGCTGTTGTGATGGGCGACATGTCAGCAATGATCATCAAATGAACGAGGAACAACCATTCCACTCCTTCACAGTAGTGACGGGGAAGGAATTGGGAAGCAGAAAAAGGAGGGCAACTCACTGCTAAAGCACATGCTCAAATACGCGCTGCGCCAGAAAAGATAAGTCAATTGCCCACCAGTAGCGACGTTGCCGCTCAACCAGCTGATGTCGGCAACGGCCTTCTCAGAACCAATGTACGCCAGTGAACCTTGGTGTGAGTATTCGAATGGGCCCATCTGCTTGACGCGCTTGAGACGTCGCTGCAAGTCCTTGATGTTGGCGAAGACCTCATCGCGCGAGCCTTTGCTCGTGGCGGTGGCCTGCTCATCCGAGAGCACGGCGAGCTTGTTCTCAATCTCTTCCGTCTTGGCCATTTGGTTGAAGAGACGGGCGAGGAAGGCACCTTCCTGCGAGGCGACTTGAGCGGTGGGTGCGTAGTTGGCGACGGCGCAATCGCCGACGGCCCAGATGTTCTCAGTACCTTTGACAACGAGGTACTCGTTGACCAGCAGACCACGGCGGGAGTCCTTCTGTGCGGGAAGTTGGTTCATCAGATCCTTGACGACCGGTCGGACAGCATTACCAGTCGCCCAGACCAGCAGACCGTACGGGATCTTCTCCAAGACCTTCTCCCCTTCAGCATTGGTGTATTCAGCTTCGATGTACTTCTCCGTGACGTTCTTGACTGTGGTCTTGGTACGGATCTCAATCGCCTCTTCCTTGAAAGTCTGCTCGGTGTATTCGATCAAGTTCTTGGAGAACATGGGGAGGACGTTGGGAAGGGCTTCTACCAGCGAGACGCGGAAATTGCCAGCCAGTTCGGGGATCCATTTTCGCAGGTCGTGCTCGAAGAAATCTTGCAGTTCGCCAGCGAATTCGATACCAGTGGGACCACCTCCGACGACCTGTAGATTGTCAGTTCTCCGCACAACAGATGTTCGCATTCGAGTAGTCACATACACTAGATAAAAGTCAGTCTCTCGTTGTCTCCAGAAAATGTGCATCATCACTTACACCATGTGCAACAAACGCTTGATCTCCTCCGGATCCTGGTCCTTGAAAGTTGCGGTCTCACAGCAATCCATGATCCGTTTCCGGATCTTCTGCGCATCATTGACCTCCTTCAAGAAGCAGCCGTGCTCGCGCACACCCGGGATACCGAAAGTCGCATTCTCCGCACCCACACCCACAACGAGCATATCGAACGCCACCTCGGTGTCGGTCTTGCTTCCCTTGATCTCCGAGTCGTCGCTGATGTACACCACCTTCTTCTCGTAGTCGATCTTGGTCGCTTCAGCCTCGTAGTACTTGACCGCGGCCTTCTTGTGGCGGAGGAAGTTGCGGATCGGCTCCATGATGCTGCGGTGCTCGATGGTGCCGGTCGTGCACGAAGGCAGCAGCGGCGTGAAGAGGAAGTAGTTGCGCGGCGAGATGACGACGACGTTGTAGTTTTCCGTGTCGAGCTTCTTCAGCAGGGAGACGGAACCCCATCCAGAGCCTGCATTGAAATCAAATCATCCCTCCGATCAGCGCAGTTCTCGCAAGCGGCATTTCATGACATTGCAGCGTGACAACTCACCCAGCACGACCAAAGTCTTCTTGTTCGGATCCGGCTCCGCCTGCTCCATCGGCGTCCGGTTTTGATAGATCCCATAGCCAATGTATGCCAACCCACCCAGCGTGCCCAGGTACGTCAGCCGCCAGGTCCAGCGCAGGAACCCCCATGACTTCCGCTTGACCTTTCTCTGCGTCGCCTCCGACACCTCCGCATATCCTCTCCGGAAGGCCGGTCGGAAGCGCTGCGCATCGAATTTCGCGGTGGTCGCGTGTCTCCAGAGCTGCTGCGGCGATGCGGAGGGCGCGGCTCGCGTTGCGAAACCTCTCGATGCGGCCGCGATCGGCTGGGGGAAGAAGGCGGGTTGCATCGAAGCCAGCGGCTTGATGATGGTCCGCGACGCCATGACGGAAGCCAGGCGAGAGGGAAAGAGATGGGAGGATGGAGGGATGGGGGAGGTGTAGAAGCTCGAAGAGATAGGGCGCAGAAGAGTAGGGATGAAGTTGTTGAGATGTCGCGCGTTGGGGAGTGCGTCACTATCGCCAGCTCGCCCGGCAGCGACAGCAGCTATCGCAATGCTGTACTGTTATACGACGCTCACGCTACACTTGTCGAAAAACAAAGGAAAGGGGTCAATGGTGATGTGGACATTGCTCGATAGCATGATACATGTGACGCTCTCCCTCTCGTTTGCTTCGCCTGCGTGATTGTCTCGTGGCAGCGGACTGAACATTTATTTGATCGCAAGGGATTGCTTTGAGCCTCATGGCGTCAAGCTCACCTGCCCAAAAGGGTGACAGCAACATCCGGACACGAGGTCAGATCTCAGCTTGTACCGCAATCACTCGTGAAGATGTGCGGACGCAGGAGGCCAGTCTCAGTTGTCTATGTGGGGATGAGACCCTCTCACCCTCAAGTTCCAACCTTTCTGAGCGGGATGCGGGATATCAATTGGAGGATTGTTATGACAGCACTTGGTCAGACTCGTACACCACGACGACCGTAAAGCTATCGCCTGCTTGAGACGCAGCGGAAGAGGTGAATACGTAGACGACTTCGTCGAGTAACGTGAGGTAGGCTCGCTATCATTGACAATAATGGTTCATGTTCTGGTTTTGAAGTTGGTCACATGTACGAAATCGACTTCAGGATAGAGAGGATGGTTTCCATTTCTGAGTACGAGTTTGGATGATGCGACAAGTGCGGACTTGTGCTTGAAGCCTCAGCACCGCGAGTCTCTGGTCGGCCTGGATTCTCGAGATCTTGGCGCAAGGCCAGACAGTAGAGCCTATCCCTCCAACGACAGACCTAGCGAGCGTTGCCAGTACGCAGATGCCTCTCTTCATTATAACTCCAACGCGCTCGGTAATGCGAACAAAAAGAAAACCTTGATCAGATAATGACATGACGCTTCATCAAGGAAATGGGGTATCAGAACGCCAGAACAAATGCTTGCTGGCGATGTGCCACAGCCTGCAGGGATGTTCGAGCTGGCTACCGCGAAGCAAGGATTAACATGCCAATGGTCAACATGCCCATGCTGAATGTGACAGTGACGGCGTTCCCACCACCGGTATTGCTTGACTGGTCGAATGGGCTACCACCACCACTTCCATCATTGTAGGTTGATGGGACTGTGATGTGGGACGTGGTAGTAGCCGAGGCAGTTGTCGAATCTGCCGCAGTGGTGCTGGATGTGTCGACGGCGAGATGCGTGCTCGTGGTGGTCACCGTTGTGGTGCCAGATGATGAGTCTGCTGACGAGTTTTTCGATGAGCTTGCAACAGAAGACGACGTAGAGGTAGTGCTTTGAGCGGTGGTGGCAGTTGATGTCGATGTGGATGTGGTCGACGTCGACGCCGCCGCGGCGCTTGAAGTGCTCTCCGCTGACAAAACGTCCCCCGCATTCCTGCAGAGCGTTTCAGGTCCAGAATCTGCCAGATATGCGACGATTACATTCGTGCCTTCCAAGCCCTGATTGCCACACGCCGCTTTGACGGCGGCCGTCATTTCCTGCAACCCATTCACGCAGGCCACGCTGCAGCTAGTGCCTGTGAAGTCACTCCCCTGGCAACCAGAGACGGTCGATGTGTAGATGGCCTCGCATGCATCGGGGAGGTTTTCGACGCGAGGGAGGAAGTCCGCGAGCTCGACCGCTGCAGCAATGTGCGATAGCGCCAAAAGCGCAAGAGGGGAGAGTCGGACGTGCATTATGGTCGGTGTGATGTGGAAAATGTTGGGGGGGTCTCAACAATGGCAGCGGCGGTCGGTATATCTATGTCGACGCGAACCAGCAAGGCCGTTGGAAGTCGGTGGAATGATGCGAGTCCGCGACTCTGCTCCGGCAACTCCGTCGAGCCGCGATGTTCTCGTAAACGTGAATGCAATCCTCGCGATCCCTTGCCTGCGTCTCTTTACCACACTCGCTGCAAGATGTCTAACGCGTTACGATCCTGGGCTATCGGCGACCGTATAACGAGGGAACTGGCGTATATTATCTTCCGTCTGCCGACAAGCACCAGGCTGTGTCCGAGCAGATATGGCCGAGGAAGTGGACGAGCGGCAGTGTCGTTCGTGCGAAGCGCGTTATTAGTGAAGGGCGAGTCCAGCTGGCGGGAGCAAGTTCGCGTGCACGACGACGAGGTCGATGATTATGTCGATGATGATGGAATTGAGAAACGAGCGTGATGGGGAACCGGGTCACTGCAGCAGAGCACGAACGTGTAGCGATGCGGTGGCACGAGCAGGGCTGGGGAAGGGGGGAGATCATTCAACGGGCGTGAAGAAGATTGGCGAGCCAATGCCAACGCCCGGCGCCTGCTGAAGCAAGCGTCATGTGACGCCGCGGTGGTGATCGTTCCTGGCTAGGCTGTTTTGGGCAATATACAGACAGTATTATTCCCACCTACCTATATAGACTGCTATTTGTCACTTGAGTTGGAGATATTATGGTACAGTACAGGAGTCATAGAAACCATCTCGCTTCAATCCTTATGCTGGAATCATACTGACGGAGTCGGTAGATGCGTGTGCATACCTACCTTACTGTATAGAACGGACAACTAAAAACACGAGAGGATCCGCCTCCCGCCCTCTTCCAACAGCTCCGTAGATGCGCCTGATCGAAACCCGGTTGTGGTCCGGTCATTAGAGAGGTTCCCGGTATAACCAAAGCAGAAAGCATTCCGCCATGCATTGCTTCCAGCAGAAGATAAGGGGCCACATCATGATGCTGTACAATACGCTCGCCAGTGTCCTCCTCGCTCCCTTCCCAACCTCAATGTTCGCAGCATGCTTCAACTCGCCAGTAGAGTGCCAAATCGACCCAGACCGTCTATCTTCATGAAGGCCCTTGAGGGGTGATGAACCCACCAGCGATCTCGACCCATTCGGGGATGCAGCTGCCCTCCTTGCCCTCCACATCAACAATGTCTGTGTCGCATCGACATCTGCAACCCACGCCGTTCTCCTTTTCCGGGTCCCACTTCGCCCAGTACTCGTCCTCTTCCTTTCGTGCCTTTTCGCCCACGGTCGTCATCTCAAGAAAAGGCTTGCGTGGGAGCTGTCGTGCCGGAGCGTTCGCGGGGCAGTGCTGAATGGTGGTGTGTCGGTAGCCGAAATCACGGAAGTAGTGGATTTGTGAAGTAGACAGGAGAGCGCCAGCGGCGAGGGAATGAATAGGTGCGTCGCCCCACTGAACAAGCCAGTTAGTATGACACTCGACATTCCAAATCGTCGCGAACAACACGACTTACTCGTTCCGTCCAAAACCCGCCACTGCGGTCCATCATCTGGAAGAAATCTTCGTACTCTTTACTTCGGAACCAGTCCAGCCGGGCGATCTCGAAATTACTCCAGAAATGACACATGTTGTAGACTTCTCCATCCATGGCTTCCGGATCAATATCTGCTATCGTTCCTTGTCCTTGCTCGGTGCGAAGGATGTCCTCCGGCAAAGGCTTGTGCTTCGCGTCACCGTACTTCGGATCATCTGCGGGGAGATCATCAGGTGCTACGTATCCCTCTTTGGGTGAACCATCCTGGTTGAAGCCTTCCTTGGGTTCGACGAACATCTCCCACAACCCCTGAGACGTGACGTTGTTCTTGCGCTTGTAAGCGGCAGCATATCGGAACAGATTCGGGACCGTCTCTTTCAATTCCTTGACAGCAATGGTGAAGCCATAGGTCTTGTTGTTTCGGGCCATCTGGATGAACGGATCGTAGGTCATGTCGCAGAAGTATTTGATCTCCGGCTCCACACGCCAGTACCATTCGTATTTCTGTAGCAGCTCATGTTTGTAAAAAAAGCCGGAATAGAAGCGACACATGTGATGATATGACTCCATCCCACCATACATAATGGCTTGGTCGCCCTGCTTCGCGATGCCTTCTTTCGCAACGGCCTTGTCCACCCAGTCGGGGTAACCCCAATGTTCCGCACCGATCTTGCCAAACTCAACCGGCGAGGAAGTGTAGTTCAAAATCGTCTCCTTGAACGTGCTGTTGAAGTCTCCGTCGTTCAGAAACACGTACGGGTAATGGAACCATTGGTTGAAATGTCGCTCCACACTCTTGATGCTCTCGATCACACCATCCAACTCTTGGTTCCGCGCCAGGACTACAAAAGCTGCGTTTGCTCGCGGCTCTTTGTTTTGGACTTCCGGGTCTAAGCAGCCATTGACGAAGACCTTGTCGTACTTCTCGTTGATCTTGCGGATGCTCGGGGGAGATCCGGCGGGTATTAGTCGGGGGCCAGAGGCGTCTGAATGGCGAATAAGGAGGACCAGGACGACGATCACGGCGAGGACGGGAAACAGCAGGACCAGATAGAGGGGCATGCTGACTTTGCTGTTTCCACGTAATCGTATCCGCCGCCGTAGGAAGCCCAGGCGCATGGGGATCTTTTCTGAGGCATCTTTCAGAGATGTGTACTGTAGCGACTTGAGCGTCGGCAGTTGCTCAGCGGTCGGCAGGCGCTTCTGGAGGGATTTGAGCATGTCCATCGCTTTAAGGGGGAGGCCTTTGAAGGGCCCAGGACGGGGGCGTGTCGTCAATCAGAATCGTGGTGCTTTCAAGATTTGGTTGAATTCGTTGCAGGATCGCGGCGAATGGCGCGAAGGGCGCAGAGAGGTAACGAGCGACGGTGGCAGCGCTGGGGCGAGATGCACGAATGCGACGGGGGTCGTGATTACATTAATAGAGGAAGAATCGAGTCGATGGTCGGAAGAACGTAATAAGGGTGGTGGTTGAGAAGGTGAGATGTCATAGGCCAGAAGGATTGGCGACAGTTTCCCAGGAGGTGCACATCAAAGTTTGGAGCCACGGCCGCTACACACGTAACCTCACTGCTGTGCCATGCCTCATCATTGGATCCGGCGCCTTCGACGCCTGCAGCTAGTATCAATGTAATTCCCCGGTGATCACTTCATACTGCGGCTGAAGATACCATTCGCCGTCAGTCTCGCCTGCAGACATGGGCAGTATTGTCTCTGGTGCTGTAATGATCTTGATGTCTCCTTGGGATATTGGTATAGACGGAAAATCTGCGTGATCGTGACTCTACCTACCTTATGCTACTTACGTGGCGTGCAAAGAACTGGTATTTGCAGCAATTCATCCACTTAATACAGACTCCATCACTCAACAGTGTGACATAGTTGACCTCCAACGACACCTATAAAACAATAGCGAAACCATAATAACCAGCTTCTGCGAACATGGTCTCGCCTCAACCAGTCTCCATCCCCGTCATCGACATCAGCAGCAGCAATCCCCACGCAGCCCACCAGCTCCTAGATGCCGCAACGACATATGGCTTCGTCTACGTGGAGAACAATGCTGCCACAGGCATATTTCCCTCGGCCGTCGACCACATGTTCGAGCTGTCCAAGGTGTTCTTCGCTTCACCCTTGAAAGTCAAGGAGGGAGTCAGCATCAGCTCGAACAAGGCGGGAAAGAATCATGGCTGGCTGAGCCAGGGCGTGGAGAAGCTCGATCCGAAGGTGCAGAAGAGGCCGGATGTCAAAGAGTATGTCGTGTGTAGAATCTCATCGGCTCCAATCCTATCATATTTCTCATCTTCCTGTTGCTCGAGCCTGACCCCGTTGGCAGGGCCTTCAATATGGGATTCCCCAGGCAAGACGGCACGTTCGAGCAGCCCATCCCTCAAACCCTCCTACCCCATGAGGCGACCTTAAAAGCATTCCAACTCGCCTGTCATGATCTCTGTCAACATATCATGGCCCTGTTCGCCACTGCGCTGGAGCTCTCCGATCCGCACTGGTTCACATCGCGCCACGATCCAGCGCTGGGGCCGAGCGGTAGCCTCTTCCGTCTCCTTTATTATCCTCAGACCGTAAACCACGAGCCCGGCGTCGATATTCGTGCTGGTGCACACTCTGATTACGGAAGTGTAGGCTCTTCCATAGCCCCTCCCTTCCTAGCCAAAATTCCAGCTAACATCCTCCAAGATCACCCTCCTCTTCCAGCAACCAAACGGCGCCCCCGGTCTCGAGATCCAAACCCCTTCCGGAGCCTGGTCCCCCGTCCCCGTGAACCCTTCCGCCATCTACCCCTCCCACCAACCCCACCCCAACACCTCCCCCTCCGCCGTCCCCATCCTCGTCAACATCGGCGACCTCCTCGACGACTGGACGAACGGCCTGCTGAAATCAACCATGCACCGCGTCGTCTTCCCCAAACCCGACGCCTCCGCGACCTCCGCACAGCCCGAGAGTGAGGATCGCTACAGTCTCGCGTACTTCTGTCACCCGCTCGACGCCGCGGTCATGGAACCGGTGCCCAGCCGGCTGGTACGCGAGCACAGCGGCAGAGCATCGAGTGATGTTGCAGTTGCAACGCAGAGCGTTGCGGATGTTGTCGATGGACAGGTGCGAGTGTACAAGACGGCGCGCGACCATCTGATGGAGCGTCTGGCGGCGACGTATTCTGTCTGATGGGGGACGACTTTATGCTTTATGTTCGTGGATTGAGGTAGAGCGGAAGCAAGCCGAGAGAGTGAAGAGATTATGACCGGATGCGTGAGATTTGATGGCATCGACAGCTTGTTAAAGGGCAAAGGACTGGATCTCACGCTATGGAAATTGGACTGAGCGGTCTTTTCATGCGGCGTCTCTCCTTTTCGATACGAAGACACGCCAAGGGGTGGTTGAAGGCAGTGCCGTGTGCTGAACCCGGCATTGGACAAGGGGTCAGAACAGGCAGGGAGGCTGACCAGGGCGACTCAACTGCGCTGCCTGGGTAGCTACCCATAATAAGGCTTCACATCGCGATGACTGTGAGACGAAGTAAACACGCATGAAACGTCTTGAAAGAAAGAATTCGTTGAGTTGTGAGATTTACTGTATGTGTTTGTATTTTCCACTCGGAGAGACGCAAGTCACTCAATACGCCCGTCCATCTCGCCGAATGTGATGTTCCTGTTGTCCGTCCCGTATCATGCCATGCCGTGCCGTGCGGAGGATTTCCTACCGTGTGTGGTGTATCAAAAATAAGAAAAGTGATGTCTATCTTTCCCGTCCAATTTTTTTTCTGGCTCTATCATTGCTCTTATCCGTTCGAGATGTTTCTGCCCCGGACCAAGTCTTTCCAATCATGGCGGATGATCCGCTCTCTTGGGTTGGAAATGTTGCTGCTCGTATGACGGCGACGGGGGCTGGAGGAACTTGCCATCCAGCCCCGGACTTCTCAAGCCTCCGGACACTGTCGGGCTCGGGGGCGGGTTGAGCTCGAGGACGCTGCCGGTGCGGCTGAAGGCTTCGCTGCGACGGGCCTCGAAGGTCTTACGGTGCAAGTCGCTGTTGCTCAGCTCGTGCACCCACAAATCGCGGGTTTGCCAGCCGGCGCTGTTGCGCGCGCTGACCTCCTCCATCATGCGGTCCACTTGCTCCAGGGTGAGGGACTTCGTCTCCGGGACGAAGAAGTAGGCGAAGACGGCACAGCCGAAGCACAACGCGCCCCAGAGGAAGAAGACTTGGACGCCGAGCCCACCGTGGCCGGTGTCGACGATGTATGGTATTATGATGCCGATGACGCAATTGAAGAACCTGTTTGAGAACATGAAATCAGCCTTGGATAATCTAAAGAAGGTGGCTTGGAGTCAACATACCAGTTACTCGCAGTCGATAATGCAACACCCTTGGCACGAATCGGAAGCTGAAAGATCTCGCCCACGACGACCCACGCGGTCGGTCCCCAGGTCGATGCGAAAAAGAAAATGTAGATGCACACGAAGACGATGAGCGTGATATTTGCAGCATTGGAGTTTCCATCGGCTGTCCCTACAGCCGCGATGACGAACTCGCAAACACACATGGCTAATGCGCCGTAGATGAGAAGAGGCCTCCGGCCAAACTTCTCGATGGTATAGAAGGAAACAGGCGTGCTGACGACGTTGACGACGGTCGTTATCATGGATATTAGAAAGGGATTCGAGAGACCCACGGAGGAGAAGAATGTGGTGTTGTAGCTGTTTCTGCGTTAGTAGCATTCTCATCAGAGCTTGCATTGATCTTCCAGACTCACTAAAAGATGAAGTTGATGCCGGTGAATTGTTGAAACGCTTGCAGACCAATGCCGATGAAGACTTTCCGAAGGTTGGAATTCCGAGTTCGCATGCCACCACCAAAGCATCCCAGCCAAGTCACTTCGCCCACTTGCTGTTCGTACTCGTAGTTCGCTTGGATCTCCGTCAACTCGTCCTGAACGTAGTCGGAGTCATAAGGCTGTCCGCGCATTCGAGCGAGTGCCTTCATCGCCTTGTCCAGCCGTTGTTTCTTGACCCAGTAGCGCGGAGACTCGGGGAGCAACAACAAGCCTCCAGCCAATATCACCGCCCAAACGAACTGCACTGCGATTGGAATCCGGTATGCGCTCGAGTCTTGCTTATCTTGTGTGGCGTAACAGACGCAAGAGGCCAACATGATGCCAACGGTGATGGCGAATTGGTACGCTGACACGATAGCTCCACGAATCTTGCGGGGCGCGACCTCGCTCATGTACAAGATGTTGGTGGCGGAGACAAACCCCACCCCAAATCCAGCGACGAGACGACCAACAACGAGGGCAGCGACATGCATGATCGAGACTTGAAGCACGACACCAAGCACGAAAACGCCACAGCCAGCGATGATCGTAGTCCTTCGCCCGAACCGGTCGGCCAGATAGCCACTCACGAGAGCACCAACGAAAGTCCCCGCCGACAAGATCGAGACCGTTAAACTCCGTTGCCATGTTGCATAGATGTATGGGGTGGAAGGGGGACCATGAGGCATCTCTGCCTCGAAGGGGTGGACGATATGACCATAATCCCGGGTGAAAGCGTTCATGGCCATGACGGAACTGATGTAGCCAGAGTCGTAGCCAAAGAGCACTCCAGCGAATGCGGCAAATGCGCACATCAAATATGCCTGATCGGGGGAGTCAGCAGACACTCCGAGAGGAGAACTCGAGGTTCGTGTGGGACATTCGCACGTACCTTCGTCGTGACGGGCGACTCAATGCGCTCGAAGGCCATTGAGCCGTCGATGACGGAGCTCCGCCGGATGGAGTTCTTCATCGATGCGTTTAGAAAGCGCTTGAAAGTGTGGTGGTCGTTGTTAGACCCGTCGTCGATGTTGCTGGGCCTCAGCCCTCATGGTCAAAGTGGGAAAGCCAGCTGAGATCGGAATCATCCAGGCCGGGTGAAGAGGAAATATGCAGTGGCGCTCGTGGTGACACTGGTATGTGATGGAGCAAGACTTGATGCAAGGAAGGCGCGATGACAGGAGGAATGAAAGGTCGATGCAGCTCGGAGTGGTGAACTCGATAGGGAGCGACTTGGCCCAAAGGCTAGAACTGGATTGCGGAAGTATGAAGAGAAGGGGAGGTGAGGTTGACGATTGTGGTCGTGGTAGTGCCAACAATGGGAGGTGGAGTTGGAGAGCATGGAGCGGTAAAGTGGAGTCCGCGAAGTGGGAGCCGAGCAGTAGAGTCGACGTGATCGCCGGTTGTGGCTGCGGGTTTGGACGAGCGCGAATGCTAATTTGGCTGCAGATCCGAACGAACTAAACGAAGCATGCTCTCATGCCATGCAACATGCTTGTATCGATCCCGAGGCCAGGCACGCCAGGGACTACATGGATGCGCATATAATGAGCCGGCTCGATCGCCTGGCACGTCTGGAGATGCTGTTTGCGGAGTGTTTATCGCGCTGTGACATGCGCTCCCATGCCCCGAGTACAGCGTCCTCACACGGCCAAGAATAGACCATCGCGCGCAAGTCCGAATGGCTGCAAAAGGTGGTACTGTACTCGCCACAACTCGCATGCGAATGTCGAGGCGTCGTTGTCGCCTCGTAGGCCAGCCAGCCATTCATCCCATCCGTGCGCCCTTTCGCCGGTACACCCCGGCATATTGCTGTACGATATTGCATTGCATTGCATTTGCGTCCGCGTCTGCATCTCGAACGTGTGCGTCTACAGGTACCGCATGGCTGAGACCCTCGCAAGTGCCTGATCGGCATATTACACGCTTGATATCATGATGTGGGTAGCGTTTGAGAGTAGCGAGGACGCCATTTGTTGGTCGATTGGACTGGCATGCAGCAACGTTACTGACCGTTGGCAAATTGGCCCCCAAGACGGGACGATGGCCAGCAGCCCCGCGCTCTGAACATGTCTACAGCATGGACGGAGCAGCGTCCCGCGCCTACATTCCTGTCGTCTCCGCGTGGCTGATAACCTTTCTTCGGACTCCGCTTCGTTGTCCTATGTTCGAAGTTCATGTGTAGGCGATGCATCAGCCTGTAACACTTGGCGCGCAGGACGACGTACAAGGCCTCAGCATGAGGGCCCCCGAAGGCTTTGCGGCGGCACTTCCTAAATGGTTCTCGACCATTTCCCTGGAAGGGCGAAAGGGGTCAGGCTACCGTAATCTTCTGCCAGCATTCCTGGTCAGCTTTCCACCACTCTCGACCAACGAATGTGCTTCGGCCCGCCGGTGACGACCTCCCTACTCTCGCCTCTCGGAACAACGTTGGAACAGAGCAGAGCTAGCGACGTGTTTGACGCGAAAGGTTTACGTGCTTGGCTTCCACCCACCAGTGCCACTAGTCCGATTTCCAGTGTCCACTATGTGTGATGAACAGTGTGTTCGCAAGACAGCTGTGTAACGTTTGTGATGACACGGCTCAACATCCGCTCGTGCTTCTTCAGACCCCAGACTTAAACTGCAATAGAGTTGGGTCTATCGAATCCGTAGCAGCTTCAGCGGCAATCTCATGTTTGCTACAGCGCCTGAAAGCATCATGATCCATGGCAGATGCAGGCCGCCCATCTCGAGATGGGTCCGGAAAGCACGTTTGAATTCTGAGGCTTTCAACCACTTTTCGGTAATGCCGAGTCCACAGATTCGTGGCTTTTGGCGCATACGTAAGTGCGAATACTATCATGATGTGTCTGGCAACGCAGAGGCATCTGGTGCAGCTACAGAGCTTCTCGCCTCGCGACTGTGATCCCAAACATGGCATTGATCCGAAAGCACAGTCGATATGCTCGACAATTCATGTCATTCTCTTGCTGTATGGACAAGATTTCGCCGCGGCCAGGCTCTGGCGGAAATTTGTATCGCAGCAACGAGAACGATGACGATAACAGCACCCCGGTCCAAATGTGAAACTGCATCTCAGATTGGAATGGGAACGAGCCGGATGCTGCAGGGGCCTGTTCTTGGACCGACAGAGTCTTGTTGCGGAAATAAGACAAGACGAGAGAAATGCGATTGACAGCACAGGCACGACTCGCGTTCGCGGACATCGTGCATCGTGATGGAGATCACGATCGCAGCAGCATAGGTTGGTTCATGACATACCTATCTTGTGATTATTGAGGATCCATCCATGGAAGACCAGTAGACGCGGACGCGTTGAACTGATCTTGAACCAGATTCGGTTTCTCAGGGACGGTTTTCTGTAGCGTCTACAAGGGTTCGGCGCGCGGTTCCGCATGAATCTCCGTCGGCAGATCATGAACGACCTCGGTCAGTGCGTTATCGACGTGAACATGCGTGCTCAACAGTTGTCGCGTCTGTGCATACCGCATCCACGTCGATAACGTTCAGAGTGTGGCTGGCGGACTCTATGCGGATGCGATCGTTACTGGAACCCGCGATCTGTGCTGGACTGATCTGGCCGAAAGCACCGCCCACGGTCGTTGACTAGGTTATTTACGTCGAAAACGTTGGCAACCGGCCAGCAGAAAGCAATGGTGCATCCCGGCAATGTCCGGCTTCCCTTTGTGGACCTGATCAAACTGGAGAAGATTGATAACAGGACTTATCGGTCGATAGCCCCGCCATTCTGTCCTGGAAACGAGATCGGCCTGCGGAGAGCATATGGCGGCCACGTCTACGCTCAAGCAGCGTGGGCAGCATGCCAGACCATCAGTAGTGGGTTCGTGATCCATGTAAGTCGGCTGTTGAGCCTCATGAACAAGACGCGACCTATGATCTAGCTTGTCAAGCTGATCTCAATATCTTGACGTAGAGTGTTGCTGGGAATTTCATCCTCGGGGGCCTTGTTGACGTGCCATTCCTCTATACCGTCCAAACCATCCGCAATGGCCGTTCGTACTGTACGCGCATCGTCAATGTGACACAGGCCAGTGCAGGTGACATCTGCTTCACCTGTACAGTGTCCTTCAAAGTCGCAGAACCAGGACTGCTTGATGTGCAAGCCCCCATCGACCTCTGGACCAAATATGCCTCCGTCCTCTCAGGAAAGCGGCCACTGGATTTTCCCTTTTGCCCAGGTCTGGATACGCCCTCGTTCGTTCAGCGACGCGTCTCGACCGGACTCGACGATGCCTTCCCTGGTCTCGACATGCCTCAGGTCGACATGAGTCCCTACAACACCCCCCGCCACCCTCTATCCCGGCGACAGCTATCCTTTTATCGAGCTATTGGGCCTCTATCCCCATCTACCGATCCGAACTTACACCTTTGCGCGCACCTCTACGCCTCAGATCGCAACGGCATGTTCTACGTCGCCAACCACTTCGACCTCGGCGACCTGTGGACAAGCATGGGCAGTCTCTCGCATCACGTCGTCTTCCACGCCCCGCTCGCCGATCTCCTGTTCCGCGGCTCCGACGGCCACGAGACTTCGCCACAGGACGACTCAGCCGGCCGCTGGTTCGCCAAGGAGGACTCCACGGACCGCATCACCGGCGGCCGTGGCATGTATCACGGCAAGCTGTATGCCCCCAGCGGCGTGCACATTGCCACCACCATGCAGGATGGATACATTCGCCTCACCGGCAAGCCCGAGGCGACGGCGGCGGAGCGCGAGATTGTGCAGGCGCGCCTGAAGGCGTATCCAAGCCTCAAGGCCAAGGAGAGATTATAAGCCTCATGGCAAGCATACTTGTTGCGTCAGAAAGGGGTCAGATGGGTGATGCGGACTCTACAGTCGCTGTGAGCGTTCATGGTCCCTCTGAGCCGAGGGGAGACAGTCTCGCTCGTACCCCATCGATAGGTCTCTTGACAAAGTCCTTTCGAGCACGAAGACACCTCGCCGATGGATTTGTCTCGTGGCGAAGCCCAGATCCAGCGACACGACCGCCCCGCATCGAGCATCATGCGATGGCATCTACCGTCCTCGTGGCGGTCTGTGCAGGTGGCAGCTCTGTATCGAGCCCTGATCACGACGCTCCAACAAATCTCAGTGTAAAGTATCGGAGAGGTTCACGCGAAATCGCCCGTTACATAGTATCCTTAAGATACCCCTAGTAAGTACTTACGTACATGTACACACCAGAACGCATTTCTCACAGATACTTTTACATGCTCTGATATAACACTTCATGTTCCTCGTCTATACACTGCCTCTCTTCGACTCGCTGAAATACCGCTCACAAGACCGCTCAGCATCCCAAGATGAAAGCTCCAAGCATGATCCCGCCAGAGGTACAGAGACAAAACTCGCATTGGATTCAAAAGGGTATCTTAGCAGAAGGGAAAATCGCATTCTTGCATATTATCCAGAAAAGGGGGATGGGTTCTCGTGAAAGTATGAAACGGCACTGCTCTTGGCCACGCCACGATCTGATAACGTCGTGGGCGACAGGTGGCCAGCAATGTGATGGCTGTTACCAATTGTGGAGGGTGTGTATCATCGTGTCACAAGTGGGAGTTCGTTATATTGTGAATCAGGTGCATGGTGGAGAGTAGGATGCAACATGTCAATCGTAAAGTCGTGAGGCTTGGGAAATTCTTCTCGAGACAGACCATCAGATGCATCTCAGAAACCCGAATTGCCGGTACTGGTCCCAAGCAGCAGCTCTAGCATATCCTGCCCACCAAGCTCAGGACCGTACATGGTCGAGTTGACGTCGGCGCCACCGGTATAATTGATGAGCGGATCCAGCGGAAGCGCGAGCCAGTCCTGTCCCGGGCCGGGGAAACCGTTGTAGTCATACACAGCGTTACCGCTTCCTGCTGGAGACAAGTTGTTGGTGGCATTGTTGCTGGCTGGCGACGTGAAACCGTAGTTCGGCGGTGGCATCACGGAGAACTGGCCATTGGGGCTCGCGAGGTTGTAGAGCTCGTTCGAAACGCCGTACAGCGAGTTCATGTTACCATTGTCCTGCATGCCGTTCATGTTGTTCGACATCGGTTGATTGTACGACCATGAGGACTGAGATGTTGGACCACCAGAATTCCCGTGTTGATGGTATTGGCTCGGTGGGAGCTGATTTGTGGTGGCGAGAATGGAGGCAGATGGGTCATATTGGCTGACTCTACGACTACGACCAGCACGTCCATCTGCAGAGATACGCACAAGCCGAGGCTTTAGACTTTGTGTCAGAGTGTCCAGCAGGTCCGCAAAGCGGCTCGCGACATGGACATCGTCCACGACCGAAGTACGTAGTGCCTCAACAGTACGATCCAGTAGAGTCAAGGAGTCCGCGACATCGTTTTCGCTGGCACCAAGCGAGAATGACTTGAGCAGCATGATCGCAACGCTGACGATGCGGAAGTAAGTCCGGACGGGGGCGTGCTTGAGGTAGTCTCCAGGAGCAAGGCCGTCGACGACTATCTTCAACAGGTTACGAGCGGAGTCACCGACCAAGACCATGTACTTCCGATCTCCTCCGAATTGTTTAGCAAGAGTCTCAGGCGCGATTGCTGCAGGATCAGGCTTGAGACCGTTGCGAGCGGCCGACTCCAATGGATGATCAAGAAGGGTGGAGGCCTGCTCGTTGGCGCAACGCTCGGCCACCGCTTGCAGTGGCAGCGCATTCAGATAGACACGGCAGTACTCGTATTCGATCATCAATATGTATCGCATGTGCTTGGGGATCGAGACACATTTGTCGAAGTCAGTACGCCAACGATCGACCGGACGCTGCAATTGTTCCAGGGCTGCTTTGTAGTCGCCATTCCGGATCAAGTCGCGGGTGAACTCCTTGTTGGCGAAAACCCTCTGATTACCTTCGCGCATGATGGCGGCCATTCGGAGCCAGAAGTGTAAGACCGTTTCCTTGATCCCACTGTGTTGACTGATCTCCGCTGTATAAAGCCTGCTGTCTTCTGGCTTGCTATAATTGCCGGGCAGCATTGAAGTAAGTCCGAGTCTTCCGCTAGTCTGGGTGACATATACCAGAAGAAGATCTCTGACATTGCTTCGACGTCCGTCGTATGCTCGTAGGTCTCCAGCTGAGAGCGGCTTTCCACTAGCAGACTTGGCATGGCGTTGCCAGTCGCTGGTATCGAATACACCAATCTCGAAAGCCAGAGACATAGAAAGACCAAGGAGCATCCAGCACATACGGTCACTGCGCCAGCAAGGTTCAAGCCAAGCATCCATGCGTTGCCCACCAATACCAATCGACGGATCAGTATTGTTGAGATCAGGCGTTGGCGCCCGCTCGTCGGGGATCATGAGCTCTTCATCGTCCTCCTCGGGCGGGAAATGCATGGCTCGTGGATGCCATTCTGTAATAAGGACGAGCGACTCTACTGTGCCAAGGGTCCGAAGACCTTTACGAGAAAGTGGATTCACATCAGCGCCGGGCTCTGATCCAGCCTGGCAGAATCCACCACCGAACTGCTCTTGACCCCATATCAGGCGATCTACCATGCCAGACATGTACTTCCATAACTTGTCGTGTATGGCCTGTGGTCGTGTTATCCTTCCAGGTCCTTCGAGCTGCATGTGGCGTGACGCGATCAAGAGGATCGCCACTGTCAGCATCGATTCCTGTGTGAGGAGCTTCTCATGCTCGCTTGGAGCTCGGAAGTCAGGGACCGCGACAGGAGTCAAAGGTGCCAAATAGGTGTAGAAGTACTGAACATAGTCTATTGCTTCTCTGGCAGTGAACCAGCCGGCACGAACAAAGCGGAATCGAGACCAAGCTCTCAAGGCGGAAGCGTAACCAGCAGTATCTGCAGTCGGATCGCTAGCAGTACGATATTCGCCATTCGTGCGTCGCGGCACAGCGGTAGAGCCAGATGTGTTTGCAGGTCCGTCGACTACTGGACTTGTAATTGGAGGAAGAGAGCTCGGACTGATCCCGGTAAGCCCGACTGGTCGTGTAAGGCTTGCATTGCTGTTATGTCGGTACGAGGCCGCTCCAGAAGCAAGATCCGACAGAACCTTCAGAGCGTCATGACCACTGTGAACCTCGCGGAATTGCAGAACTCCAGCTGCGATATCACTGACTTTGTGGTCTTCTTCTCCGTACACCACTTGTTTTGCGACAGGGGGTCGTGACAACGGCTTCGATCTGCCTTTGGAGCCTCCAGGTGTGCGAGGCTCATCACTTTCCTCATCCTCATATTGTTCTGCCTCTGGGCGCACCGACACTGATGTTCTGGCTCGTTTCCGCCCACTCTTTACGGCATATTCCACCTCTTCCACCTCCGAGTCTGCCTCTTCCGATCCATATTTCCCACTCTTCTTCTTGCGCCTCGTGGCGGAGAAGAAGCACTCTTTGGACTCTCTGCTGCATCGCTTGCATGGCGGATCATGCGGGTTGTCGACTGACCCTAAATCACAGCGTACTTTGCGTCGGCGACATGGGATACATGCTGTGGCACTCAGTTAGCGGTGTCGCAAAGAGGAGGAGGGTCTGCCTCAAAGCTGGCTTACCCTGGTAAGTGCGCTGATGAATGCCAGTATGGTTGTTGTGCTTGACTGGAGGAGATTGATCGTGATGTTGCTGCTCGCCCGCAGGGTTCGGGATCTGTTGGCGCGCGTCGACGTCCATGATACTTTCGAGATGAAAGCAATGTGGTTGAACCGCTGCAAACCGCGACACGCCTCCGGCAGTCGTTGAGGTGGGCTGTCTAGCTCCAATAAGGTGGGGGACCACTTGCGCCGAGCTGAGCTGACGAAAGCTGGTTTCAGATATTGCTTGGTCGAGGTATGTTCTTGATGACCGAAGTCTTGCGAAAACACAGGTTGGTCATGATCTGTCGGCGAGGCTTCTGTGTTCGAGGCTGTGTTTGTATCGCGGTCAGGCCAGTACAGAATGTGAATGACAACCTAAGCCATCGGCATCTACCGGCTTATGCTTCGAAGGAGGCTGACACTCCATGTCAAGTCATACGCACCAGAGACCTTGACAGAGAACATGTGATTATGAGTATGCACATAAGTGAATAGTGGTTGACAGCACACGAAAAGAATGTAACGGAAGTAATATGCAGCTGTCAGGACATCGGCCTCGAGTTGAGAACAAGTTTATGGACGTGGTTGACGAGAACAGCTCAAGAGATCAGTCACATGCGTGAGCTGCGCGTACGACAGTAACATCATCGAGCATGTGGACTGCTGTACTACCGTGAGCATGTGCTGGCGCCGATATTGAGAGAGTTGCAGATGCTGATGAGCGCAGGGTATGTGCAAGAGCAGTGGCAACGTAGCACAGTAGACAACTTTTGGTCCTCTTCCATGGGTATGCTGTGAGTTCCGATCATCTCGAATGCCTATTGATGAGACGGTATTGTTCCGACAATGTATTCAATGGTAACATGCAAGGTCATGACCCGCAATTCCCAATCGCCTGAATGGGAAGGTCGTCAGGTTTTTGGTTGGTGATCTGGCAATCTTGCCATGACATGAACTTATACGAGTAAGGCCAGGTTTTACATTTCTCCGATCATTCAACCCGCTTCTGCATCTTAGGCGCTCGTACCCGACCTCTTAGCCAGTCTGGGACATATGCCCGGACCCCGACTTTGCTCTCGTCCGCGGCTATGGTAAAGAACTTGTCCTCTGGCGAAAAATTGCTACCCTCGCCAGACACCACGAGGTCAGTCATCTGTTCGAGTCTGCACATGCCGAGTCCGATGTTGCCAATACTGGCTATGAGCTTGCCCGTGGCTTTCTGTCTCCTGTCATCCTTCCTGATTCCCGCTCCAGCCATAACTCTCGAGCTCTCTGACTGCTTTAGACTGTATTCCAGCTTCTCTGGAGCACCAGAACCACTCTCATAAAGCTGAACGGGTAAGATGCGTCGTCTCACAACACCGGTATGATGAGTGCGGATGGTGAGCTCCTGGCCTATGTAGCATCCTTTTCGGAAATCGATACCGCCCATGATATCAAAGTTGTAGTTCATCGGTAGACAATCGTCTCGTGGTATCTCTTGTTGACCCTCTGCGACTCCTCGCAGGTACCTTCGTATCGTGTATGCGTCCAATGGCACTTCTTCCACTTCGTCCACCAAAGCCGATGCGGAGGTCGAAGGCAGCAGCACACGCTGACCCATGCCTGGAGCTCGCGAGTCCACCAGCGTCAAGCCACCAGGCGGACCCGTTCCAGATCGTGTATGGGGTGTCCATCTGTCTCCTTCCTTCCACACGCTCCATACGTCCAGCTCGCCTTCCTCTACCAGCCTCAATTTGAATTTGGACCGCAGTTTATGCCTTTTGAGGTGTTTGAGCAGAGTTTCAGCCTGATCACCGTCCACTTCCACCAGATAACCTTGATCTGTATCTTTGTTCTGTTCATCGTGCCAGGGCGTACCTAGAGTCGGATAGACAAAAACGTCGTGCAGCACTTTCCCCTGCGCCGTAAGGAATGCCGTGTAAAAGCCGGCTGTAGAGTCGTCTCGAACATTATTCGTGATGATGCCTTGGAGAAACTTAGGTGCTTCCGGGCCATGTAAGGATATCAATCGTCGTGAAGCGAGCTTCGCGGCGCCGGATGCTGGTGGAGAGGGAGGTGGAGTGCTAGCTGCACTCGAGGTATATGCCCGTCGACCAGGACGGGAGGTCTGCTTGCAGAGACATGAGGCGCATATCCAGGGCGTTCGCAATTTTGTGGTCGCAACCATTACAGCATTACAACAGAGGAGAAAGATGAATTGGTGGTTCAAGTTGAGAAGAGAGTGATGGAAATCACATACCTCTTATTATTGGTAGCTCAAGATTTGTCGTCCATGACAGACTGATGTCACAAGCTCACAGCTGTTCCTAGATACACGACGTAGAATACAGGGTAATAAAGTACCTGTAGGTAGCAATCGACATGCAACCTTACTCTCGAAACCGGTCTCACTACATTAGATATCGTAAAGTGCCAAGACGATGGATCTAAGAAGTTCAGACGATATCTCGTTGTCTGGTGACCTTGCCACTGCCAATGCGCTTCTCTCGAGTATCTCAACCCTAAGTCAGGGTTACCAGAATTCAACATAACACTCACCACGATAAACAAAACGCATTGAATCTCCATTTCCAGGTGCTCAATTAACATTGGTTCAATCGGACGATAAGCGATATTCCTCTGTCCCAAAAATGCGTCCACCCCGACGTGCCGCAAAGATTCTCCGGATGTGTTGAGTGGGATAAGAAAGAAGACCTATGTAGAAACCCATTGGACACGATACGATCTAGGATGCTCGCATCCGCGCAATTCTGCAGCGGTCAATCAATCTATCAACAAGGCGACGAGCGCCTCCAGATCAAAGATGAGGTGTCACCGCGCCGCCAGCACCGCGAGATGTAGCGTCTTCAACTGTTACCGCTGGTAGCATCGAGGGTTACATGCATGATCAGAGCTCATGCAAGGCAGATCAAGCGCCCGCCTTACGCAGAAGTATTCGCCCCAAATCTCCATCTCTACCTTCCAGCTCTGAGATCGCACGCACGTGCAAGTCATGTCCATGAGAAGATGTTGCCGTTCGGACCGGGTCGATCGCCAAAGACTCGAGAACTAGGCAAGGCGCCGGAGAGCAAGTCGGGCTTGGGGAATGATCGACGCTGCGAGGCGTGAGTTCGAAGGCTTCTAGCGTGATCTCGGGCGCGACTACCTGCTAAGGCTACTACTCCTACATGCACTGCTACTGGCAAGTGAGGTGTCGATGGACGATGGAGCGGAGGCGGAAGCATAGCACTGATGGCCTTGGTCGGGAAGTGAGAGATATATAAAAGACAACAGAGGTAGGTGCTGTTCATTTCGATCGATCAACACATCCAGCTTGTCCATCACGTTCGCTCCAACACAAACCGTGCAATACATTTGTTTCCACATCTTCCAGCATGGTCAACACTCTCTTCGCCGTGGCCACCATGGCCTCGCTGGCCACCGCCATTCCCATACTGGCGCGTGACACCTGCTACTCCGGCCTGTACATGATCGTAGCCAGGGGCTCCGGCGAAGCAGCCGGCGAAGGCAAACCAGGCGCAGTGGCCGACCTCATCGCCGCCCAGATCCCGGACTCTGCCTCCGTGGCGGTCGACTACCCAGCGACGATCATCAGCAGCGATGATGACGATGAGTACTACGACTCCGTCACCGATGGGATCAATGATACGATCAACAAGATCCACAGCTACGTCGATTCCTGCGGCGACGAGAGCCGCATCGTGCTCATCGGCTACAGCCAGGGTGGCAATGTCATGACGGACGTGCTGGCGGGCGGGGTGGACAAGCCCGCGCCCTTGGACTCGTCGTATAGCCAGTACAGTAAGTCATTCTGAAAAGGAGACCGTTTCGAGTCATTTGCTGAGTTCTACTCCAGTCACTGGCACTGTTGTTTTTGGTGACCCGACGTTCACCGCGGACCAGAGCTTCGATGCTGGAAACAGCACCAAGGACGGCATCTTTGCACGCAGCGAAGGAGGTTCGTCGCTCGCGCTGCTAAACACTTACGCCGACACCATCCGCAGCTACTGCGACGAGCATGACCCATTCTGTGCAAGTGGTGACAACATTGATGTCCACTATGCCGAGGTGCTGGACCATGAGGATGAGGCAGCAGACTTCATTGTGTCCTTGGCGTGAGTAGAGACTGGCTCAAGGTTCGTAATGATGTACTCAATCAATCGTCATGTTCATTCATGGTTTATCTTTCAAAATGTGCTTTTTGCTGTGGTACAATCTCGTTTGAAACAGCATCTGTATTCGCCCGGGAGTGAACAGCATGATTCATCAAACGGTCCTCGATGCTGCCACTAGAAGCCGAAGATGTTCTTGTCTTCCTCAAAGCCCCAGTCTGTACACAGCACAAGTCAGTCAACGCCCAATGGTGATGCAAGAAACGCTTGAAACCCACCTTTCAATGCCGGCAAAGCAGCCTTCTGAATCATAGCCGGCGGCCCACAGAGAAAGCACGCCGTCTCGCCCTTGTCATCCGGTGCGAACAGGCTATCCTTGAGAATATCTCCATTCACGTGGCCCTTCAACCCTTCCCAGGCTTCGCTGGGATGGCTCAACACGTGAGTCACTTTCAATCGACCATCCGACTCTCGCTCGAACCTGTCAAGCTCTTCTCGCAGCAGGATATCTTTTTCGCTCTTGTTGGCATCCACGACACGCACCTGGACGTCCTCGTGCGCGCCCAACAGTGCGCGGGCGATGAGCGCATATCCTGGTGTCAAACCGGACCCGCCGAGTACGAGGTTGATGCGCTTGAAGGTGTAGTCCTGGTCGGAGATGGTGAACTGGTTTTGTCCGTTATATACAATCTCGCCAGTGGGACCGCGGATCTCGACCTCCTCGCCGAGCGGCATGCAATCCAGAATGTTACTCATGGCGCCGCCGGGTTGTGCGGAGGACGGGAAGTAGGTCTTGATGACGAGCTCAAAGGTGCCTTGCCCGTCTTGCATAGACTGGACTTCACTGTTGCGCTTGCCGTCGCCTTGGACGTTCGCACCCTCATTCTTGTTAGGCGTGGGTAGTAGTGGTTTGGTAGGCGTGTATGATCGAATGAGCATCTTGTCTTTGAGATGGAAGCCGAGCTGGACGTGCTGGCATGTTCCCAACCCGAGAGTCTTCATGTCGCCAGGTAAGTTGAAAGTGTAACGTCTGGTGTCTTCGCTGAGATTATCACGCTTGGCCAGTTTCACGGGCACCCATCGATGCTTTTGCAGCACCAAATCCGCGCTCTGGTTCTGGCTGGACGCCTTTTCTTTGGCAGCTGCTTCCGCATTGGCCTTGATGAATTTCGCCGCTTTCTCCGTCACTACGCCCAGGATGCAATCCTTCAGCTTCTTGTAGGCGAAGCCGTCATGAATACTGGCGAACTCGTCGCTGGTCTCTTGGTGGACTTTTCCTGCGTGGCCAACGATCGCGGCTTTCCCACCTGGATGCCATGCTAGCACGCTCGTTGCATCGTAAACCTTGCCATCAACTACAAGCCAGCAGTCATCCTCCGTCGAGTGCTTTTCAATCTCTTGTCTGGTGAACTGCTTCTGGGGCGCACCAGCCTCTTGCTTAGCTGCATTGATCTTCTCCTCCTGAGAAAGCTTCATCCAGCCTCCATCGCCAGTCCCAGGTTCTGTCGGATGGCGAAACATGATATGTGGGACTTCATCGTCCTTACCTTGCGCGATCTCAGGCTTCAATTTGTACCAGCAGTTGTTCATCATTCCCATGGTGTTCCAGGACGGCTTCTCTGGTTGCGTGTTCTTGAACACGTTCCATGCTCTGACACTGATACTTTTCGCCTGAAGCAGATGGACGGTGCTCACATCCACATACCAGTGAAGCCACGTCCAAAACTTGTTACCGTGTCGAATGGGATATTCTGGGAAGCGTCGAATGCAGTACAGCCACGTTTCACCGCCATCAAGACTGACCTCAACACGCTGTACCTCGTGCCCACCACCATCGTACGCATAGCCTTCGATGCGGTAGGACTTGCCTCGACGAGCTTGAGTGAGTGGGATCTTCTCGCCTTGTGCAGGCTTGACAATGACCGAGTTGAGATTCTGCTCATTACATGCTGTGTCTGGGTGGGCGAACATGGCATCCGCAAAAGCGCCGTCCTTCTCCGTGATGAAGGATGGCAAGACGCGGTTGTCCCAGATGTGGTAATGGCTCGAGTTCTCTTCGTCCGACACCCAGATCCTCGACAACCATTTCACGCAGCGACCACCAACATAGCCTGGGATCATGACTCGGAGTGGATAGCCATGGTCCGGAGGCAGTGGTACATCGTTCATCTCGTACGCGAGCAAGACATCGTTCGTAGGGTCCATTGCATAGGACAATGGAATGCATGTCTCGTATTTCCCTTCCGAAGGCTCGTCAGCACCTTGAAAATTGACCCAGCGTTCTCTCGCATCTCCAGTTGCTGACGGCGCCTCCACACCAGCTGCGAGCAGTACATCACGCAGGAGTGGACCTTTCCAGTAGACGCAACCGGTAGCGCCAGAGCCCCAATTGAAGCCCTTCGACTTCTTGATCATGTTCAGCTCCTTGCGACGATTACCATCGCATGCCAGCGAGACAGGAATGTTGATTGCATCGAACTTGTTCTTGACGTCGTCCATGCTGAGTGTTAGCTTACCATGCTCGACCTCGAGCTTGTGAAACTCCCATAGAATACGTGGGACCGCGCCATGGTTGCGAACGTAGTGCAGCTCGTTCGGTGTGATGAGTCCAGCATCAAAGAGTCTGCTGAGCTCGGCTTCTGCGTTCAGAGGATGCTTTCCTGTCAGCCTGATGAGGTGCTCGGACCTGGGGAGCCAGTTGTCAGGCGAGAACTGATCCTGCTCATCTATCGAAATTGTGCTTCTGTTCTGGGTCTGTGGACTTTTTCGCTTCCCGTCATTATGCTTGAGTGTCCGTAGGTACTCTTTCTCATGTTGAAGAGCACGTAACAAGCTAATCTCTTGTGGCGAATAGCGCTCGAGTAATTGCTCATACTCAGTCTTTGCTTCTCCATCGCTGTCGCTATCATGTTCGTTGTCTGCGGCATACGCGTCGTGATGCTTTGAATTCTCGCCTTGAGCCCGCTTCCAGTCATTTTCCTCGTTTCCATCCTTCGCTTTGCTTTGAGCTTGGTCATGTTCATCACCGTCTTCGTTCGTATCTACGTCATTCCCATATTTTTTGGGTCGCCCTTCAACCCCATCTTCGGCTTTAGTTGCATCGTTATTCTTATTTTCCTCCTTCTTCTCCTTCTTAACTTGTGCCTCCTTCTTTCTGCGCTCCAAGTTCGCCGGCCAATCCTCTTCATTCTTCACCCAGTCCTCAGTCGTTTCGAGCACGTACCTCCAACCCAAACTCCGATTCTGTGGATATCTCAAATGAAAGTCCTTCTCCTTATTGATGATATCACGAAAGTTCACCAAATCTCCCTCCTCCACTTTGTGTTGAAGCACATCTAGATCTCTCTTTGCATTTGCATCAAACTCAGCCTCTGCTTCATCCGAACTAGATGAGTTGTCAGAGCTAGTCAATCCAGGAGTTGGTTCTTGTTCATCTTGTTCATGCGTCAAGCCTGGAAAGCGATCTTGCCGGTTACGGTAGCCAATGCGGTGCTCATGACCAGTGGTCCAGTCTGGCTCGTTGCTGATGTCCTTCTTGGATGAGCCAGGGTGCTGCTGCACCTGTACTCGCCACGAAATATCGTGCGGCATCTTGAGTTGTGCTTGAAATAGAAAAATCACTCAACAGGTAGGAAAGACGAGGCAATACTTGTTGCTTGCATCTAATACTCTACAATCGACACTTGGGTCTATAACATAGTCCACCACACGGAACACCGGCCTTCGCAACGCGGTACGTCTCAAACTAGGAGTGCAGGAGATGTCATAGGAACTCGGAACCGTGGGCCGTGTTGCTTCCTCCATGCCCAGCGCCATTGCGCATCAATGACGTTGAAGCAGAATAGACGCTGGTGAGTGATGAACTCAAATCATTGCCACGGCAGCGAGTAGGCCGAATCAGTACCCTCAAGTCTTTGGATTGTGTGGACAGAAAAGACACATAGTGCCAAAGTCGACTCATGTTTGACTTCTCGATCAAAGAGTATGGTGAGATGGCAGAGATGAAGATAACGAGACAAGCATGGGAGCCCGGGGTGCAACGGAAGGCTCGCCGGCAGATTGCATAATTTGAGAGTATGTCCTTACATAAGACAAAACCAGCGAACAGCGGGCGAGTGATTTGTGTCTCAACGGAGCCAACAAGGCTGGGACGGCAGCGATTATCCTGAACGGTCAGTTTGCCAACGCCTCCAAGGCGTTTGACTTTGTTAAGGATTTAACACTCCTGGGATAGTCCGCAGGACTAGGAGAAGGTGATCAAGGAGGCGGAGAGCGGTCCGCGTGACAGGAAGCCCAGTAGTGAAACAGACCTTTTATCCCCCCTACCAAGTGTGAAACATCAATGTACCTCAGCACAGAATGCGGTGCTCGTTGAAAGAGTTTTGATGAGAGAGAGAACCGAAAAGAAGGTGGCTAGGTCTTTGGCAAATCCGCCAGTTGCCTCTCAGCGTGTTGGTGCCACCAGCCATAAGCATAGGAATTGTCAGCCTGCTGCTCTTCAAATGCTCGATGACGAAGAACAGGCATTCTCGGCTGTGCCAGACCTGTCCAGTACAGTAAGCAAGCAGAGTGGCGAGAAATCCGGTATTTGGGTGCCCGTAATGAAGAAATCTTGCGGGAACATGCTGTCTGGTGGCCTGACAATGAGGATGATGAGAAAGCCAGACGATGGACATAAGCAGTCTCCAAGGTCTCAGAGTGTGTTATCATTGGCGTAGATGTTTCGCGAAATGATGTTGGAGCGCTTGGGTAATCCAAAGACCAGACTGGTGCTAAAAGTAGAGATGCTTGGCGTTCGCCAGCCAAAGGAGAAGCGCCGCTGAGCGTTTCCGCCTCTTCTCTTCCTGCTTGCTCGAGACACCGCTGTTGGACTCCCCGGCGCCCATCTTATCTACCAACCATCTCCCTCCACACCTTCCACGATCGCCACATTACACCTTGAGTCTATCTCGCCTCCGTCTAGCATTCCACGACATCCCTTGCCGCGCTGCTTCTGGTGGCGGGAAGTACGACTCAGGCGCTGCGGCGGCTACCAGCCGAGAGGGGAAACAGGAGCTCCGTCCGTCTCCTCGCATCTCCTGGGCTACAGTACACGATATACCTCTCCAGGACTCAGCCGTGACAACATCGCCGGTTTGCGTCGTTGTCGTCGTCGTGGACTGTGTTGCAAGGAAGGTGGCAGAAAGCGGACCAGCCTCGCCATCGCGCCATTCTGCGCACCACGCCGCCCCTTCTTTCCCGACCGCCGACTCATTCCACCACCTCCCGTACTCACTACGACCACCGCCATCCGCCCACCACAAGTCTGGTCACTTTACACAAACCCGCAGTGTATTTGAAGGCTGGCCCTGACCGACGGTGCGCCTAGACGGAGACGTGTTCACGATTACGACTGTGCCTTTGCTGCGTTGTGTTTGAGCGACTTACAGAGACACTGGTACTCTCACCTCCGTCATTTAATTCACATCTGCCCACTGCATAGCAAATCCGCATAGCAGCTCTGTGAGCGCTTTTATCGAACCGGTGCAATCATGCGTGAAGTCAACTTCAGCATCCCGAATGCAAACAAAGCCTCGGTGGGCATCACCACCGCCCTCTACGATCGTCGGGCTCTCGACTGCACCTCTACTCTCCCTCTCATCAATTCACTGAACAACCTCGCATACCTTACTACCTCCTCCGGACGAATTCGAGACATCCTCACAGTCGACGGCGGAATCGAGCGACTAGTATGCATACTCAAAGAAGGCAGGAGCAAGGAGATGATGGAGATGTGGAAGTGGAACCTGGCCTTTCAATGCATCGTCAACATCGGTGTCCGCGGCTCCGAAGCTGTGCGGACAAGAGTAGTGGAGGCTGATATGGTGCCCGTCATTGCCACGATTCTCGACAACTATTTCCAAGTGATCGAGAAATGCCGGGAACGCGCGGAGCTGGAAAGCAAGAAGAAGTGCCTTCTTGGCGGCGTCTCCAAAGGCTTCTCACGCTGGTCGAACCGAGCGGATGCATTCGACTCTCGGAATGCGCGATCACGGCGCCACGCTCCGCCTCCGATCGAGATCCCCATCCCCAGAGCAGATGCAGACCAGGAAGAGCCCAGCAGCGAAGTCACGCCCACTGGGCCTGCCGCCAATCTGTCATTAAGCTCTCCTCCCGAGCGAACATCCTTCCAACGGCAGCATCACCACCATCGGTCGCAAGGTCAAAGAGCCCAATTCACCCCACCAAGCATCGGCGGAAATCGGACTGCTACAAGTGATGCCCCATTCTCTGCAGTTCCTTCTCAGAGCATCTCTCCAGGTACTTTTGGGTTGCGGCCTGTTCGCGATGTGGACCGCTTGCCATCTATGGTTGCCACGTCTCATCTCGAGCTAAGCTCGCAGCCTCAGTCGCCGACCACACCAGGAGCGATAGCTCCCCAAGCTGAGACGCCACAAGCTAGTGGATCACGGCCAAGGCGAAGGCCTTCGATACGCCACCAACTCTCTATTTCGGGTTCAGATGATGACCACCAGGTCGACGAGACTGTGTCTGATGGATCTGACACAGCAAGACCCCAGGCTGAACCCGTGGTTGGCATTCAGACAGATATCGTTATGCAAGACATCGTGGACGACGAAAGCTTACTCGAGCCTCAGAACGCTGTAACACTCACAGTTCCCGAAGTTTCCAGTACGGACGATGAGACGTTCAACATCACACATCGTTCGATAGATGGTAGCACGGGCAACAACACGACACCTACGCAAGGACAAATGCCCTTCCCACAAACACAAATGCCGTTACCAGTCAACGCTGTAAACGCTACTCCGCCTACAATGCAGCAATTGCTGCCCTCACGCGGCCTCATGTTGGACAGACCTGCAAGTATTCTCGCTGCTATGCCGCGCGACGAGGACGTTTTGATGTCCCTGCAACTGCTGGCATACGTTTCGAAATACTGCAATTTACGAACATACTTCCAAAAGTCCCATCTTGTGCCTCGACTCAAGATTGGCAATGACCTCCGACTCCTCGACCCTACTTACGATGCGAAGTTGGATACCGGCCCCTCCGAAGAGGAACTCGAAGATGAGTGGGATAATGAATTCGTCGTTAAGCCTGAAGAGCAAGCATTCAACATCTTCCCACTGATCGAGAAGTTCACTGCGAAACCTTCCTCATCTCGTCATGCGACGCCTTCGTCACCACAACAAGGAGACATGCAATACTGGGCTGGAGTGGTGATGCGGAACCTGTGCCGGAAAGACGATAGTCGTGGAGGCATTAGACAGTGTGCATACTGGCAATGTGGGAAATGGGAGGAATATACCCGCCAGTTTGCAAAGTGTCGCCGTTGCCGCCGCACCAAATACTGCAGCAAGGAATGTCAGAAAGGTGCATGGGGAAGCCACCGTTTCTGGTGCGTCGCCGCAGAAGATGGCACGCACGGCGAAGGTAGCAGCGCGGATCGACATCACCGTCGCCAGGGTCACCACGCACATCACCACCACCATCATTGAACGTCCCGTACAATGTACTGAACGACTATTGTTAATTATGTGATCTTTTGCTTCAAGGCAGTGAGACAATGCAAACATCATACTGTATGCGATTAGTTTCCCCACGATGGGGCCATGCAGGCATAGCGCTGGAGTTTGGAAATATCGGGACACTGGACGGCGAAAACCAGAAATTTTATACGAGATGATCCGCTTCACATCACATCACATCACGATCGAATCCGAGTGGCGTCTACGTCTGCTGCTATACCCACACTCCCAGCATCCGCAATTTTTTGCAGTGGTTCATTGAGGTTCGTGTTCTTGGTCTAGGTCATGCTATATATATTATTCATGGAAACCCACGGTTCATTTCGCGCCAGCCGTTCTCACTTTGTGTGTTTGTAGTGGTGTTTATGATCGTCACTGTTCCATCTCTACGTTGACATCATCGTAGTAAGGGAAATCGCCGAGGTAGCGTAGGGAAGTCTGCAGCCATGAGAATCGAAGACTTACGTTATTGTCAGTGACAGATCGAAGGTAGACTGGGGATCAAATGGCAGCTTACTCCATACATTGTCCTGCTGCAACAGTCATCTCTCCGGCACCAGGTTAGGGTGCTTTAGAAGTCGTTGGGCACCTCCAATCCCCAGAGCTGTGTGGGACACATTCCGTCAAGACCTATTCTGGTGTTTGACCATCGTACTCATCTCATGCAACACTCAACAACTGCAGAGTACAACCATAATCGTGGAGCCTGTGGTGTCCGATCTCACTGGCCCCTCTCTGCGGCGCTTCGTCTCTAGGAGTTTTGTGCAATGTGATCACTGGCTCCTGCGTTTGGCTGTTGCTTGATTTACATACAGTGGCTAAACACTGGCGACAAGTTTGAGACGATCCACCCTACACAGCTCGTAAAAGCAGCAGCACCGATTCGCCGGTGGTCAACTCCCGAATCATTGACCACTGTGCATGCTTTCCTCATGCCGTGAAGGGTAGAGCGGTACCAGGTATGCCCGTGGAGTAGGCTGTATGGATTCTGCCCATCGATCACATAGTAAAGCGACGACAGCGATACACTCGATCTCAATTTGGAAAAGGTCTACTGTAAACAACATGGCCAGCACCAGCCATGAACGCGTGTGGCAAGTTGCAAGCTAGGTATGTGTGGATGATTGACACCATTATTGATCTCGAGATGAAGTCGCGGCCTTGACGCACAGACCTCTGGTTCGTTCCCACACGCAGCCAGCCACCGACAGGTGAGGCAGGCGGAGGCAAGTCGGTGGCTTCATCTGAAAATTATTGCCCAGAAGATCTCTCTACTTGAACGTCTTGTTCGTATCTTGTTTCTTCTGTATATTGCTTGTTACACAGCTCATGCACCTGGTTTATCCACGCGTATACACGACCTCGCTTGGTATGCGCTTGTTAAGACATTCATTAACCCCTAATTAGTCGATCTTGCTTATCGCTTCTTCGCGGTCTAAGCCCATCACTCGCGCCACACAACGATAATCTTTAACAGATGCTTGTGACTTACCTACGGCTCTCTTGATCCCAGGATAGAAGACTGTTTAGAATCACACTTCCAACTCCCAGAAACACTGTCTTGATCAGGACTCTAGCAGGAAGTATCTCTTGAGAGCGCTGAGGCGGGCACAATGTCGACAGCAGTCCAGGATTTCTCTGCGCCTGCGCGGGCCGGGACTTCGCCCATCTCTCCTGGCGGTGCGGATGTAGACAATAGGATGCACTCACCCGTTGTACGAGACGGCGTTGGCCGCGATCGTAGAGGAAGCACAGTCTCGGCTATCACATACGCGGATGCTCATAGCCTACGGCATAGGAGCGTAGGCCGCTCCAACACTGTCAAAACTTATCATCCGCCCGAGCATCCGTCATTGCAGCCAGGCGCTGAGCCAGGGATCGATGCGAATGCCGAAGACGAAAAGGATCCGCCACACCTCGCCGACTTGCGAGCAGACTGCGATATCCGCATCATCGATTTTGCTGCTACCGGACGTCCATCACAGATATACACCAAAAACGCGGACCTGAAGAGGGTTCTCGACATCCCACGGCCATCGAATCTACCATGCCGCTGGATCTCAGTCAATGGTTTAAGCTGGGATGTAATCAAGCCTCTCGGACAGAAGTACAACCTGCACCAATTAGCCCTTGAAGATCTGACTCGCACGCGCTCTCGCACCAAGGTCGATTGGTATACTGATCAAGCTTTCATACTGCTCACCTTGCAGAAGCTGGTGCGACTGCACAGACATCATGGACGGGAAGAAGATTGTGACTGCACGATAGGCGCTGGTGAAGATCGTGAAGCGGATGATGAAATTGACGAGGTCGACGAGAAGCCGAAACCAGCATCGAGACGCCGTTGGAGAGACATGTGGGCGAAGAAGCGCCGAGCCGACATTCTCCCCCGGTACCTCGACCAAAATATGGATGGCAAAGTTGATGAGTTTGTGCAAGCACACACCGGCCTCTCCGCAACGTCTCCAATCAAGCCAATCCGCACATTACACAGATATGAGAGCGCACAGATCCCTGAACACACTGCTTTTATGGAGAGACACAGTGCGCTATCGGAGGAGAATCTAGCAGTTAGTGTCGAACAGGTCTCCATCTTCCTGCTCGCGAACAACACGGTTTTGTCGTTCTTCGAGCACTCAGCAGAAGATATCGAAGACCCTATCTACAAACGACTTGCGAGCGAGGAAACGATGTTGCGCAGAAGCTGTGATGCCTCACTACTTCTACAGGCCATCATTGATGCCATTGTCGACTTGGCAATGCCAGTGAGGGATGCGTACAACAAATCCCGGAAGGAATTGCAAGTCGACGCCATGACAAACCCAGACATCAGAACCTCGCGAGCCTTACATATCTTCGGCGAGGAGATCGACATGCTGCAGAACTTATTCAAACCCATCGTTCACCTAGTCAATGCGCTTCGAGACCACAATAACGAGCCTGTTGCGACTGCACCACCAGTCATTCCTGCCTCGAATGCTTCAAGGGATACCACTGATGACGTTCACACCCACCACCATGGCCACCAAGACGCTCCACGCGACCGCTCCGGAGAGCCCAGATTTAACAGATCCATCTCCGAGTTCAAGCGCACGACTCTCAAGCGTACTCAGACCGCCACGACCGTCTCAATCACCCCGCTAGCACACACCTATTTCGGCGACGTGCTCGATCATTGTATCACCATGATTCAAACGTTGGAGCAGATGGACGCTTCAGCTTCCAACATCTCGACCTTGATCTTCAACACCGTCGGCGCCAAGACCAACAATTTCATGATGATCCTGGCCGTCGTCACCGTCTTCTTCGCCCCGCTGACGTTCATCTCCGGGTACTTTGGCATGAACTTTGCCGGTGGTTCGGGCTTGTCCCATCCGTTCGCCTTCTTCTGGGTGGTGGCCATTCCGAGTTTGGTCGGCTTCATGCTCATTGTCTTCGCGACCATGCTGTGGGACAGCATTGAAGACATGTGGAAGAAGCGGGGGATCCTAGCGCATCGTCGAAGTCGTAGGCAGACTCCGTTGTGAAGCCATCGATAAGCTTCCCAGGCTGTTGTTCATATCCCTAGTGCGTAGCTCATCTTTTCACTCTCGATATCAATCAAATACCCCTCCCTTTCAATCGATCAAACCTGCTCCACATCTCTCATCACTCCCACCGCGACTCTCGATTGACCTGCTCCGCCTCCTTGCCCATCCGCTCCATCCACCGCGCGACCAGCTCACCATTCTCCCGCTTCGCCTCCGCTTCGCGCTTCTCCGCAAAGAACAGCTGCAGATTCAGCGCCACCTGCTCGTCCTGCGCCTGTCCCACCAGCCGGTCCTTGACCCGCAGCTCCTCCTCGCGGTCCCGCAGTTTCCGCTCCAGCTCGGCCTTCTGCTTCGTCAGCGCCGCGATCGCCGCGGTCGATGTCGCTGCGGACTGCTGGAGCTTGGCGAGTTGCGCGGTCAGGTCCTCGACGTGTTGGGCGAGCACGCTGCGGGCTTGCTGGGTGGTGCGCAGGTCGGCGCGGAGGGCGCTGAGGATCTCGGGCGTCGAGGGCGTTAAGGCCGGTTTGTCGCCGGTGGATCGACCCGGAAGAGCCTGCGTTAAAGTGTCCGTGGATTTTGGCGGAGTGGTGGTGCTCGCTGGCGGGACGGCGGGGTGTGCTTTGGCTGTCCGATCGGCCAGTGCGGTGTAGGCGTCGATGTATGATTTGTGGGCTTGCTCGTGGAGATCGCGGACGCGGAGGGACGCGGAGTATGTGGCCACCCAGTCTGCCATGGTATGGTAGGTGGTCCCTCAGGATACTCGGAAGATGGTCATGATGTGTTGTGTAAGGTAGCGTTGCTAGACGATGTTACTAGTCGATTGCTTGTCACATGCAAGTCGAGAGTGTGGGGCAGAGCGCGGAATGAGCTCCGGACAGATTTGACTGCTGATAGTCGCTGGACACTGTTTTCGTACAGACCATCTTCCATGAAGCACTCTACTCTGCTGTCAGAGATGTGAAGGAGAACTCTAGAGCTGGGCGAGTCATCGTTGTGTATTACTGCAAGGACGCGAAGGGCAGAGGGGATGTCAGTCATTACTTGCATACTCGAGGATTTTCAGATCTGACATAGGCTGGGGGCCATTGAACGCATTTCTCATTTGTATTTTGATCGTTCAAACACTAATAGTTCTGAAAACTCCGAACCCGCTACCACCAGTTCCCATGATCATGCCAGGAATCTGCGGATGCCAGTGACTCTCCTTCACCTGCTCCATATAATGTACGAAGAGTAATTGCGGTGGCACATCCTTCACGTCTGCTGTGTACTTGCTCTCCTCGTCGTCCAGTTCCACCGCCAAATCCCACAGCGTAAGAGTGTTGTCGCCTGAACAGACAGACACGATACTGTCGTCTGTAGGGTGCCACTCCAAGCCCGTGATCTGTTCCTTGTGGAACGTGAAATGCGCGACTGACTTGGACTGCTTCGCAGCTTCTGGAGACTTCCACTGCCGCAAATCCCAGACAGACCAGCTACCGTCGTCGTGCCCTGAGGCCAGGAGATGTGGAGTCTGATGCGACCAGCTGAGAACATTGACGTCTGATTGTGATACTTGCACAGAAATTGCGTGTTTGCGACTCTTCGATCGGGCATCCCAGATTTTGACTGTGCCATCTGAGCTTCCGGAAGCAAAGACGTGCTTTTCGGTGGGGGACCATTTCAGATCTTCCACACTGCCAGCATGGCCAGTGAAAGGGTTAGTGTCGGTTACAAAGCCACCACCTTCAGTCCGAGTAGTAGTAAAAATTGTGCCGTTGGAGTCACCCGTTAAGAGTTTCCCAGCAGGCGCCATTGGTGACCAGTCAAGAGCATACCCTTCAGTCTTCCTGTGTGCCCGGATGGTGCTGAGAGGCTTTGAGGCGGTCGTGGGAATTTGGTAGCCGGGAGTGTCGAATGAAGAGAGGTAGGGGGTGACATCGTGGATTAAAACATCACCCGACTCTTGCATCGCGGCTGTGATGGTGGTAGGTGGTGCGGACGAGCTTACTTGAGGCGATTGATGCGCCCGGATGCGATTGGTCGTTGATGTCAGGGGTATGGTTTTCGTCTCCAATATCGGATCATGAGTCTCGACATCATCATCGTCCTCGTCGTCGCTATCGATGTTGCCCGCCTGATCGTTCCGTGAAAGACCAGAAAGCTTCATCACCATAAGCTGATTCTCACGTTCGCGTCCTGACGCTGCTTGTGTGCCAGCAACAGCATAGACTGTCGCGGGATATGTTTTGCGATTCTCGCCCAACCCGTCCTTGATGATGTCGAACGACAGACATGGCCAGGTTGGTTCCAAAGTATGTAACATTTCGTAGGTAGAGAGGTCGGGAGCAAGTGTTTGACCTGCTCCTAACTTGTGCCGACCGGGTATGAATGTCTCGCGATCGATGTCCATTGCGCCTGTACATACATCAGTCTATGAGTCGAGTCGACCTGCAAGTGGCGCATTGCAAATACCGCTGGCTTTCTCCTCTGCTTCCCGCTCCTCGTCAGGTCTACCATCAACGCCAGCTTCAAGGATTTCATCTTCACTTTCGAACTCGTCTTCGAACTCGTCCTCAAATTCTTGGTCTTCGCCTACAGGGTTGGTATTGATAGGTCTTTCGCCCGCTTTGAGAGCATGCTGCTCGTCCTCCTGGGCTCCACGCTTTGACATGGCTTTTGTGTGATGTTAGTTTATACAGATCGTCAACGGGTCATTCCCTATGTTGTTGTACGCAACGAGAAATGCAAATAGGAATTAAATATATCGAGGTTGACTGATGAGATAATTTTATGCACTCTCCAAAATTTCGCCATTCACATGCCGTCAGTGGCCCGAGCGTCTCCAACCAGCAGCGCGATCACGACGCGCCATTGGTCCTGATCTTGCAGCCCACCAACGGCCGTGTTCCCCTCGGGCTGTCACATCGACACATCCATTGTCCAGCAACAATCCAGCCGCTCGTGGCAGACATTACTACTATGCGATCAAGCGGAGGATGATTGTATCTCATCACTCTGAATTCCCACACAAAAGAATCCGCACCACCAGATCGATACAAGGGAATTAACGTACCGTCACGACGTTGCACAACGCGCCAGATAAGTGCCGCTTGATCTGCTGCAAGCTGCATCTGGCCCTATAAGTTGCACGTTGCGCAGAGGATATCCCGGCCTCAGATACAGACCATACTGCAGGTCTCAGAAGTCTACCTCCCCTCGAGTCGCAACCAAGCACCGTCTCAACCTCCCCCAGTACCGAATATGGATATTGATCCGAATAATGGAGCTGGTGCTACCAACAGCTCTACTCTGGACGATGCCTCCATGCACACAATCACTGCTACGTCGCTCCAGAATCAGAACCCAACCTATGATGGACGACCAGCAACTTCCTACTCAGATACCGCCTTCTCTCGGCCCTACTCGCAGTCTGCCGACCACACCCCAGACCATCTTCAAAGTGGCAGTGGGCTGAGCAGACCCCCATCAACACAATCACAACCGCAGTTCGGACAAGATGGACAACGGCAGCAAGCACAAAAGAACGCGAGCGTCGTGATCAAGGTGGGGATGGTTGGCGATGCACAGATTGGAAAGACCAGTTTGATGGTCAAATACGTTGAGGGCAGTTGGGATGAAGACTACATCCAAACACTCGGTAAGCCACGGTTGGGAGGCATTGTACAAGTTCTGTTCTCTAACAATTATCGCGCAGGCGTCAATTTCATGGAGAAGACCATTTCGATCCGCAACACTGAAATCACATTTTCCATCTGGGATCTTGGTGGGCAGCGCGAATTCGTCAATATGCTGCCCCTAGTCTGCAACGATGCTGTTGCCATTCTTTTCATGTTCGACCTCACCCGTAAATCCACCCTCAACTCTATCAAGGAGTGGTACCGCCAAGGGCGTGGCTTCAATAAGACTGCCATCCCATTCCTCGTCGGAACCAAATACGACCACTTTGTCAACTTCCCACGCGAAGAGCAAGAAGAAATCAGCACGCAAGCTAAGCGCTTTGCGAAGGCGATGAAAGCTTCGCTTATCTTCTCGAGTACCAGCCACAGTATCAATGTGCAGAAAGTAAGCTGTTCCTTGTTGTTGAGGTATACATACATGATGCTAAAGTGTGAACAGATCTTCAAGATTGTCCTTTCCAAGGCTTTCGATTTGCGCTGTACGATACCAGAGATTGAGCATGTCGGAGAGCCGCTCTTGCTTTACCAGGCCGTCTGATGGGCTAAAATTCCTTTGGTAGTAGAGGTGATTACATGGCGGTCGTCAGGCAGGAAGGCGTACGGCTTGAATTCCAGATACAAGGACGACTTCACGGCGAAATGGCGAGCAACGCATTTATGGAGCTCTGATGAAATACGGCCAAGACCATGATGGGTCGAGGGGCGCTTTTATGCTACAAAAGCACATTTCAGGCGATGGTAGGCACCGGACTGGTACTGGTGCTTCCCTTTCATCGAGGTGCTCAATTGGTACGAGAATACACAATTTTGTGTACTCATTTCTTAGTCTCTTTGTTTGGACTTGGTCATTGATCGTGACCTAGACGTGAAAAGAAGCAGGCGTGTGCTGTTTGCATCGAGTCACATGGACCGGCCAGTCGATTCCAGATGCTGTGAATCTTCAGAGACTACCGTGACCTGACTGGTGCCCATCGTTCTCTCCCCCGTGCTTCACAGTCCAATGATTCGCCAGGGTGTCCTTCTGTCTTCATATCACGCCACCATTGTCAGACATGGTGTAGCTTTTTCCTCTGTCACCTGACCAGACTCGATCAGGACTTACGCAGATACAATAGCACCAGTCTATGATCAAATATCTCCACGGTTCTCACATACACTATACATACGTTGGGCATGGCATCTTCCATCTCCTGGATTCCACAGCATCCTTGGCAGACATGGCCGAGACACGTGAGACGGTCGCGTATCTAGCTACTCGACAGCTGAAGACGGGAAGACGGCCCGGCATGTGGTGCTCATCGTCATTCCCCGCAAATTAAACCTCCGTCTCGCTTCTTCTAACGAATGTGCCTTTACCCTGGACCGACGCTTGTGCTTTGCCCGTGTACTGTGTACCGTCCGACAGCTAGAGAGGAAACGATTTGGTAAAATTCTTACGCCGTTGATCCTTAGTGATTGGTGGGTCTGTGTAATGACAGTCAGTCAGCTCCGCACAAAGTACAGTGCTCAGTGAGCTGCTATGCACGGCAGTCGATCGTGTCCATCTGAGGTCACTCGGTTGCACAGGAGGCCGGCGGACTTTCATGGGCACCTCAAGATACTGGGAGTCCTTTCCATAGGATCCAGAAGTCCTATGGCATTGTCGATGCCGCCATGCTCAAGAAAGTCATGCGTACTCGCGGCTACCAATACGACTTGCCATGCACGTCAGACGCCGCCGAGGACAATCACGTTTCGACCCGCTGGAAAACGGCGCAAGTAAGTTCGAACGGCCGCCTTCCAGAACACCGCTGGCTCGCATCCATGGCTAGCCGCCTCGTGAGCGTGGGATAACGGTGATGTCAAGCAGATCTCATGGTGCACCGAAGTCTGCCCTACTGGCACGAGCTACACCAAGAACAGCTGCTAGTGCCGGGATGAAGAGTCTGAACCGATGGCGAGACCCACTTTCCCACCACGGTTCTGCCGAACCGTCTGCCCGTGGCATACTTATCTTCACCTCCTCTCCCACCCAACTCTCTTATCATCACTGTCAGGGCTCCCATTCCTGATTCGTATACAGTTCGCTATCATCTCGAGGCTTGGTTTTCCTGGCCGAACGTCTGTTTAGATATACCATCGACAAAGCTATAACATTCTTCTTCGACACATCAATACCTTACCTTTTCGCCTGGTGATATCATCGCGATCGCTCGAGCTGTGCGTGTCTCTGGAACTTCCACTGGACCAGGACCCGGAACGACTCCAGGACAAGCCCTCTGCACCACCTGCGCCTGCCGCATGAGAAGGAGTGGTCGAGTAGAGTTCCTTCATCGCCATCTGTCCAACGCGCCAGCCTGATAGCTGCCCAACAAGCAACATCGTCCCTTGCGCCGAAGCACCGTGTAAGCTCTATCCTGGACCCAAAGCGACACCGCTGTGATCCCTACGCAACCAGCCATGGCCGACCAACTCACCAACCGCGCCTCGCGAATGCGCAAGTCGAGCGTAGCTACCGTTGAGATGCAAGGGCCTAATGGCAGCACTCAAGTCGTGAATCTTGAGGATATGACTGACGCTGATCGTGCTCTGGCTGCTGAGTTCGGCTACAAGCCAGTGTTCAAGCGCGAGTTCGGCTACCTGTCGACCTTCTCCTTCGCCGTTAGCATCAGTGGACTGTTCTCCACCATCGCCACGACCTTCTTCTACCCACTCCAGGCCGGTGGAAGTGCTTCTGTGGTGTGGTCATGGGCTATTTCGGGTGCCGGATGCATGTGTATCGCCGTGAGTCCACACAGCTCTGATGGAGTTGAGATCGGCACTAACCTTTTACCCAGTTGTCCGTCTCTGAACTTGTTTCAGCCTACCCAACATGTGGTGGCCTGTAAGTCCTTCATGTTCTGATCTCACATACAGGTCCCGAGCTCACCACCTCAACAGTTATTACACAGTCTCACGCCTTGCTCCCAAACAGTGGGTGCCATCCATTTCATGGGTCGTTGGCTGGTTGAACCTGCTCGGTCAAGTGGCCGGAGTCGCCTCGTCAGAGTGGGGCGCCGCTGCTTTCCTGCTTGCCGCCGTGTCGATGGGAACTAACTTCAACTACGTGCCAACCACTAACCACACCGTGGGTGTCATGGCTGGTCTCACTGTGGTCACCGGCCTGGTCAATTCGCTGTCAACATACTGGATGGAAAAGATGACCAAAACCTACGTCATCTTCCATATCGCCGTTCTTATCTCCTGCTCCGCGGCATTACTCGCCATGGCTCAGCCGGACAACGGCACCCCAAAGCACTCGGCCGAGTACGTCTTCACCAATATCAACAACGAGTCTGGCTGGAGCCCTGCCGGCTGGGCATTCATGTTCGGTTTCCTCTCTGTTTCATGGACCATGACCGATTACGACGCTACAGCTCACATCACGGAGGAGATTAGTCAGCCGGAGATCAAAGCCCCTTGGGCCATTTCCATGGCTATGCTCTTCACGTACGTCGCGGGATTCCTCTTCAACATTGTTCTATGCTTCGTCATGGGCGATATCGACTACAACAACCCAGACTCCATCCTCAATGCCACGCAGCCTGTGGCGCAGATCTTCTACAATGTGCTCGGCAAGACCGGTGGCATCGTCTTCACCGTCTGCGCTTTCATCATCATCAAGTTCGTCACGTTCACAGCTATGCAGGCCTTGGCACGAACTGTCTTTGCCTTCTCCCGCGATCGATTGGTGCCGGGTTCGAGGCTTTGGACTAAGATCTTGCCCTTGACCGGAACCCCAATCCTTGCTGTCTGGATTTCAGTCTTCTGGTGCATCGCGATCAATCTCATCGGTCTTGGTTCTTACACCGCCATTGAAGGTGTGTTCAACGTCTGCGCCATCGCTCTGGACTGGAGTTACTGTATCCCGATATTCTGCAAACTCGTCTTCGGAAACTTCCAGCCCGGTCCCTGGCACTTGGGCAAGTTCTCCAAGGCCATCAACATCTGGGCCTGTCTCTGGACGCTCTTCGTGTCCATCATCTTCATCATGCCGACCAACCTGCCAGTCACTGCCGCGACCGTAAGTCGAGATGCCCATAGTAGAACTCATTGGACGAGAATGCTAACTTTGACCTCTAGATGAACTATGCCATTGTCTACTTGGCAGGTATCCTCTTCATCTCTACGTTGTATTGGGTTCTTATAGGCCACAAGCACTACACTGGACCTCTCATTGAAGCAGAGATCGGTGAGGAAGACTCCCAGGCTGAACGTAGCAGCAACGATGAGGTGGAGAAGAAGACAGCCGAGGGAGGCCATGTCTACAGATGATTTCTCGACTGTCCCTGGTCTTGGTGGTGAGCGATGAGTGGTCCATGCGGACGAGAGCAACGTGATGAGAGTACGACAAGATCGAGAACTTGTCGTTTGACCAAATTATGTGTGAGATACCCGCAACGAAGACAGGAAGAGCTTCGGAGCTATGAAGGAAACAATTGTGTTCTGTACTTTGTAAACATCGCACCTTTGCGAAGGCACGAATCATCTCATTCTCGTTATGTGATGCAACTAGCACTGAAGTAGTTCATCGATCGTTCATCCTCATTTGGTCATCGTGCCACTCACATGCGGCACTGTATCATACCTACCCTCACCCGCGGCCGGTCGCAGATTGACCTCCGACCACTTCCCAGCATTCGTGAGCCACTCATCCGTCGGTCTGGTGATATCACAGCCATTGAAAAACGTTGGCCAGATGAGATTGACCGCCTCTGCACGGCCCATTTGGTCAGCACACCCTTTCACTGACTCCGCCCGATTCAAGAGAAAACTCACTCTGCCAGTACTCCACAAACTCCCCCCGATACTTCGTCCGCACATGTTCAAACACCAACCACTTGCCCCCCGGCTTGAGCAACGGATAGAGCTCGCGAATCACGACCTCGGGCGTCGGGATCGAGCACAAACACTGCACCGTGACAATCGTATCAACGCATCCCTCGCCCCACCCCTCGCGCGCCCGCAGCTCCTGCGCCCCACACCCGACGATCTCATAGACGTCGCCGAGCCCGGCGCGCACCGCGTTGGCGCGCAGCTCCGCGTGCATGCCGGCGTTGGGCTCGACGCCGTAGATCTTGGTGATGTGGGCGTTGCGGGCGCGCGAGAAGAGATACACCCATTGCCCGGTGCCGGGCCCGATGTCGAGACAGACGCCTGTGGCAGCGTGCGAGAGCAGGGGCAGGACGGCGGGCGCGGCGTACTCGCGCGAGCGCGGGCCGAACCAGGCCCAGAAGCGCGCGAACCAGGCGTCCTTGAAGGCGGAGAGGGAGGTGAAGGGGCGCAGGTCTTGGGAGAGGAGTAGCTGGAAGATGGTGCCCGGGAGGTAGGAGGCGGAGTAGTAGAGGAGGAGCAGGGGGCGGAGGAGGTTGAAGGGGCCGGGGTTCTCGGGGGGAGGCATTGGGGTCTTTGTTGGTAGGTTTCTCTTGAGGGGGAAGTGGAGGGGATGGGTGAAGGTTGGGTCCAATTGCTGTCTGAGAATGGGTGGTCGATAGGTGCTGGTCTTAAGAGGAGAGCAAGAGTGAGATGAGATGACGGGATGGCGGTGCTGAATTTATATATGTTTGCTGTGGGCGTTGCATGTGATGGCATATCCGCCCCACATCCGTCGGCGTTCTGAACGTTGTGATTGGTCAGGATCTAGCTCTAGAATTCCGCTATTGGTTTAGGCTTCCTAGGTATACCTACAGTACTACGTGCTTAGATATCGATCTCAAGGACGAAGTTGATTGGCCGTTTAGAAGATGTTCCGCTGGATTAGTGATTTGATCATAGATGTAGCGGTGCTCTCTGACATCGGCTGGTCGTGAGAAGGGCATCTTTCCTAGGCGATGATGCTCCCTAAGCGCTTAGGTATCTAAACCGCGCTAGTGTATCGATGTCAATATATACCTGCCTGACCCGCAAAGTCTTGCTCGACAAGGCTGCCCAGAAACGTTCCGTACATACTGATGGCGTCCGCGGTCAACCCAGCTCCATGGTCCCACAATGCCCAGGCAGGCCCGCTTCTTCCTCCCAGAGGCTATACTCTTGACATCAACGTGAAAGACCTGGCCATTCCTCCAGGTTACGGCGGACCTGTCACGGCGCCGCTCCATGATCTAGGCCTCGCCGACATGCCTATGGAACTGTGGATGGTTGTTCTCCAGCGACTAGATATGAGAAGCTTGATTGACTTCCAACAAGTCAACAGACTCGCACGGCAGATGGTCCACTCTTTGCCAGACTTCCAACTCCTCACGACGCAGGCTTCGCATCTGGTCCGCTGTGCGCTCGCCATCCGCGCGCCGATCACATCCCGCGACCTGGCGCGGACGCTGTGCATCTCTCGCTGCGAGATGTGCAACGAGTTCGCAGGATACATCTCGCTTCTCAAGAGTATCCGGGCCTGCTTCGCTTGCCTCGCGGACAAGCCTCAGTGCATGCCACTCACGGCAGTGGAAGCCATGCATGTTTTTGGTCTGAACCGCGAGCAGGTGAGATCGCTACCTTGCGCCAGAACATACCCCGGATACTATGAACGCGGGGGCTACAAGCACTGTTCTCGTGTGACGCTCGTCGACGCTGAGATCGCTCGACGGACGAGTATCGCATTTCATGGATCCGCGCAGGACATCGAGCTTTTCGTAACAAGTACTGAAAGTGCGCCGAGAGGCCCTTCGAGGAGATCTTCGCGGCTCTCTACGACCAGGACGATACGAACTGCACGTCTCCCTTTTCTGGACGTGAGGTCAAGGAAGCAGCCGAGGGACTTTCGACGTTTCAAGGTCATCGTGAGGGCACCGTACCTCAACCGGTCGGCTATGACGAAGGAGTGGGACGTCGGTAGTGTATAGCGTGTGGAGGCTGGTCACGTCTCAATGCCAAGACATACGACGAACACGTCAAGCAGCGAGGCAAAGTGGTTAATGGCAGACACTCCGGGGTGCTAGGATACTCAATCTGAATATGCGGTCGTTGGAGAGGTAAAGGAGTCGACGAGAGACGAGTAAGTAATTGATGTCGCGGACTAAGCGCCCTGATCTGGGCGGGTGAATCCGAAGTCTTCGAGGCGCTTGAGGTTACATCAATAGGAAACGCAGGCCACGATCACAGTGGGAGATGTCTGTAAGTACAATTATATCATCAAGTTCGTGCATATATCGTTCATCTGTATCATCAATTACATAAGCGCCACACAATTCGTCGTAGCTGAAGCACAGTATCTGTCAGACGGCTTGTTGGTTTCGAGGTCGATGCGGTGTTCACTTTCGGCGGACCTGAATCATTGGTCTTGAGAGTAGTAGAAGTGCAACTGAATATCGATCGATCGATTGATTGATTGGTTGGTCGGATGGTTGGTAGAGTGTTCAATGTAGATAGTGCCAAAGATGTTGGTAGACGTTAGAATGATGCTTGCGAACCGACGTCGAGATGGGCCTATGTGACCGGGCGGTTTTCATCCCTTGCCGAGGGTGTCGTCGTCGACTCATCCGGATCTGTCGTCGATTCGCCTATGGTTCTTGGAGGCGATTGAGCAACAGTCAAGTCATGGTCGACGCCTCTCAATGGTGGTCGAGGCTGATGCATAGGAAGATTGGCAAGTGGCACTTCTATACAATCATCAGCACAATGGAAGCTTCACATCCACAATCACGACACGGCATCATTACCATGAGGTTGCTGCTGAGCTGTTACGCTGCGTTCCTGCCGGCGACTGCGTTCGAGACGGAACTGAAGGACGGCGACGACGAGTGTCATCAAGGCCAAGACGGTGCCAATGACGGCGACGACAATGGTGAATGTGTCATTGCTGGTTCCATTGCTGTCACGGCCAGCATTGTTCGTTGGCGTGGCCGACGGCGAGGTGATCGCTGTCGACACCGTCAACGGCTTGATCTATAAAGGAGAGCTAGCTGTTAGTAATCCAGATGATGAATGCCTCAGGCAGATGGAAGGCTGTCCATTGTAGCTACATGTATGGTTCTTGGCATGGGAGCCGCTTGCTGCTGTGGTGGGACTCGGGCACACTTGGTGCCACGCCCTCGCCCTGAGCAGCGGGGTCGGCGTCACTCACCTCGACCCTCAAAGTCGTCCCAATCGCTTCCGACATCTGCAACATTTCGCACTCCCGGCTTTTTTCGATGGAATTCGATCGATTAAGGTTCCAAACCGATGAATTCGTCTTCCAGCTCGATATTTACAGGAACAGGAGCCACCGGGCCTGCGAGAACGAACTGCTTCTCACGTAGGTGCGTTTTTCTTACTGCGGTAAGAAGCGTGCAGCCAGACCGAGAAATACGCAACAATGCTGGTAGTAACGTCAGAAGCCTCATCCAAAGATCACAGCCGGCTATTGGGGTCCCGCAATTAGTAGGTAGGCTGTTTGCTGTAATGACCAACAACATGTATAGTATGGCCCCCGCTGCTTCCCAGTTCTGTGAGGTACCTAAGGTATCTGACGGCTTGAATACCGTAAGCAATACTTGACGAAGTGTTCGTAAATGTCAATATTTACCAACTCTCGCAAATTATGTAGGTGTTCTGACCAGGCAAAGCGCAAAGAATGCCCAGGTCCTGACTGCTGATGTTGTTGTCACGGTCCTCGATACTCGAACGTAACGATCGAAACGCTTTTACTGCTTGCCTCTGAACATCAAATCAGAGAGGAAAACCTTGCGTGCGAGGATCCGTGACCACGACCAGAGCTGTGTGCAGAGTCTGGACCTTAGACTTCTGGCATTACCACGCGAATTTGTAAGGAGAAGACTTTCCGAAGGCCATGTTTAGCTGTGGAGCAACGTCTACAGCCTTACCAGCTATCAAAATTGCCAAATCCCCCACCCTTCTTGGCCTTTTTCGCCACAGGCACGGGCTCGTCCCACTCCTCGACAATCTCTTCCTCAGCTGCATCATGCGCAGATGTAGCAGATAGATTCATGTACTTGCCCACGCCTGCGTCGTCCGTCTCGGCTTCCACCACTCCGCCGGCTCGAATCCGCTTGCCGGTCCAGGTCGTCTTGTCATCCTCTGCGCCGCCTTGCTTTCGCACCGCTTCCTTTCTGGCGGCATCTGCTTCTTGCGCCGACCGTCGCTTCAAGAACTCCTCAAACGGGTCCACATAGACCACAATGTCTTCGATGGCGCAGCGCTGGGTTGGACGGTCCTTCTCATCTGTCTCGACTCCTTCCAGTCGCTGCAAGGTGTCGAGCCCGTCGACTACACGGCCGAAGATTGTGTGCTTGCGATTGAGATGTGGGGCCGCTCGATATGTGATGAAGAATTGACTGGTATTCGTGTCTTTCCCCTTGTTGGCCATGGAGAGCACTCCACGCGAGTCATGTGTCTGTGGTCCCTCAAACTCGTCGGCGAACTGCTTTCCCCAGCAGCTCTGTCCTCCACGTCCAGTACCAGAGGGATCGCCTCCTTGCAGCATAAAATTCTTGATCGAGCGGTGAAAGGAGACACCTTTGTAGTAGCCGCGTTTCGAAAGCTGAACGAAGTTCCAAACTGCTTTCGGAGCAAATTCGGGATATAGTTCGATATTGAGGTCGCCTAGATTGGTCACCAGGCGCGCGTAGCCTTTATTCCAGACACGTTTTGGCTTCAACATGTACTCCTCGTCACTGAGAATCGCACGCTCGCCAGATGTGTTCGGTGTCATTCCAGTGGAGGTGAACGAGGCTGCCGCCATGCCGTTCGTGTATTGTGCGGCATTGTACGGCACAGGCTTGCTGGCCCGGGCAGACTTTGCGACTTCGGTATGAGCCTTTTTGGTATTTGCAAGAGCTTGAGCCTCTACATTCTTGCTGCTTGATGCTTTCTCGCGCTCTGCTCGCGCTCTCGCGACAGCTTCCTTCGCCTTTATTATCTTCGCTGCCGAACCAAGGCTCTCGGCGTTGACTCCAGCAGACCTCTCCGCCTCTTGCTCCGACGTGAGCGTGCTGACTCCTTCCCTCAAGTACTTGAACTGGCTCAGATCTCTGGACTCGATGTTCTGCGGATCCTGCAATGTGATGATGTCGCTCCGCTTGAAAACTTCATCATTCACAAGATCCTTCAGGTTCTTGGCTTTGATATTGAGGCGCTCCACGGTCTCCCAACTGAAGACATTGCCCGTATTCCGCAGCGCGACAATATGTGTGTTGTCGGTGAATGCTTTGTACGTCACCGGATCCACGTACTCCCCATCGTCGTTCTTCAAGAAATGCAGCTTGATCAGCTCCAAGCTCTTCAGCGGCTGTCCATCGACCGGATTCGTCCCATGCTTCTTGATCCAGGGCAGTATATTCGTCAGGTCAAACGTCGTTCCCTCGGCAGTGCACACCGGATGTTCGAATGGCTGGAGCGAGACGGCACAGAAGTTGAATGGTAGTCGTTTGAAGTTTGCGCCGGGACCGTTGGTCTTGCGCGCGTTGGCACCGGCTGATGCTCCAAAGGCATCCTCGCTCGCCCACTCGCTGTGAGTGATCTAGATTGTGCGCGTCAGTATAGACCATAGCGCAGGATGTCGTTCGAGGGAACATACGTACAGCTTATCGGTACCTACTGAACGTTAGCATCTCGAATCTTGCGATATGTACTGGTCGAATCATACCTTTTCCCATCGTAGATATCGCAATCAATACCGCGTTGACGAAGGTCAATATGACATGTATTGACGGCAGAGCGCAGTTGGAAGTTCTTCACATGCGTACCCGATTGTCTGGGATCACGTAATCGAGCCCGCCTTGTCATCGACACTCCCGAAGGGCAGTTGCACAGCCGCTAGCTTCCACATACTCTTGACCAATCACACAGCGTCATCTGGGAAAGCAGCCCGACAGAGCAGTGCGACACTCGTCCCGAACCGAAAGGACAGTTGCTCTTCCGCTAGTCTCTGTATCCTCTTCGCCAACCATAGCTCTTACAAGCAAGCAAGAAGAACGATTGTCTGTAAGGGTGAGAGGGTCACATCCCCACATACACAACCAAGACTGGCCTCCTGCGTCCGCGCATCTTCACGACTAATGTCGGTGGAACTGGGATCTGACCTCGTGTCCGGATTTTGCTGTTACTTCCTTGAGTGGATACTGCACCTCGCTGACATGTTCTAATGCAACCGAAGAACGTAGGACGCTCCACCGCCTTTTCTCCACGATTTGGAGGTGGAAGCGTTCGAATCGATGTGGACCGGGATGACACTCGCAGAAAGGAAGAGTGATGTGAGCCACTATGGAACAATATGGAAGTCACTTAATCTTGATCCCGCGCGGAACGTCTGCTATAGCATCTGTTCAGTACGCGACCTGCCCGGCGAAGCTGGAGCCAAGTGAGATCGGGTTCTTGCGCCATCGTGGAATGTGAGAGTGACCATCCACCTGTGGACGGCCATCCCTTTGCTCGCCGGCCCTCCGTCATCCATGGATCATGATATTGTTGTTGTAAGAACAATACTAAGCCTACAAGTCAACTTCAGCCTCCAGCATCCAGTTTGAAGAACAATACTAAGGATATTCGGTCGTGATGTCTACCTCATGTACATATATGCTTCGTTTGTGCCCCAAGAGACCTTTCTCCATCGATCAACAAGTCGACGATACCACAGCAATCCTTTGCACCATCGCAGCTCAACTACCATCCTGAAAACTCCAATCAAAGCCGGTCAGTCAACAACTCACAACTGGTGAGTCCTTCTACGTGGACGATGTGCAGTCCAATCATTAAAGCATATGTTGACAAAACTGCCATTAGACCTTTGAAGTCCTTGATCAGTCTCATCATGTCGACCATCTCAATCTCGAAGCCTCTCGCAATGGCTCCCCACGGCTCTTACCCATTGCTCCTTTGCGTGGTCCAGAAAAGGACAGATCTGGCGGTACCTTATGCCGCTGCTCATGTCACATCGGCGGACGCAGTGGCTATGCAAACTGGGGCTTTGGTTTCTAAGCATGCCATGCCACAGATTTCTCTGCTCGATGGAACTAGCAGCCTTCACGACTACTAGACAACACTGTTCCGACCAGACCGCGCCCTGAAAGCATGATCGTCTTGCTATTCAATTCACGGTCCGTGAAGTCTGCGGAGAAAGGAAGGATGGTGGTGATGGGAGGTTAGGATCGGTACAGCACACTCATCTGTGTCGAGTTGATTTATATGCATCTTAGAGGAGAGTTTGTGCTCGGATCATCAACCAGATACTTGGGTACCCGCTCTGGGAAAGGCATATTTCGGGAGATACGTCCTAGTCTCATTCCAATACTACGAGCAAGCCCGTTCCGTCAAGACATGCCTGTAGACTCAATGGCGTTTCATTAATCATCGTGCACTCGCGTAGTTGGACACAATCATCTGCGCCGTAACAACAAGAGTGAGATGTAGAAAACGTATCGGGCTTTCGGGAGCTTCTTGAAGTGTGAAGTGGCGTCGACCGCCCGAACATGGGGAGATCAGACCAACACATAGCAAGACCAGTGATCAGCTTACTGAACACTCATATCCGTGATGATATTGAGACATGTATTTGTCTCAGGGGAACATAGCAAATGGAACGTAAGGCATGTAGCGCAGTAGCAAAACGCCCATGACATAATATGAGACGTGGTAAGCACATGGGCATCTATTTATGCTTCCTCAGCGCAGGGTCCTCTGCTGCTATCTCTTGGTTCCAAAATTGTCCCGCCAGTGCCCACGCGCTCACCGATTGCCAGCTTGCTCTGACCATGAGCTGTAAATCCTCACAGTCTTTCTCTGCTTCATAATAAATGATTTAGATCATTGTGCTGGACGAATTATACGATTGACAATTGAAATTGCACACGCACATTTACCCCGATTTCGCAACAATGTCTTCCCAAGAGGCTGCTGGTGGTGCTGCACCGAATGGGCCGTTGAGCGAGAACACCGCCGCAACGACCACCTTAGATCCGTCGCAAGAGAAGTCCCTGGCATCATCAATTCAGTCCTCGTCCTCACGACCGCTACCAACCGACACCCCCGCCAGCAGTGCAACCACAACCAACACGAGCGTTGAGGAAGAGCAGGAAGAGTGGAAAGCACCTACAGATGGGCGCATAGTAGCACCAATCCCACGGCCTGCTAAAGGTGTGCAGGCTCCCCCTGCCCCTCAACTATCGAGCGAGCAACAGACAAAGTATGCTACAGTCCTGGCCACGGTGTCACAATGGCAGACTCTACCTTCGACATCTGTCAAAGGAGCCCCGGAAGCTCCCATTCAAGACCATGAACGGATGTGGCTATCTCGCGAGTGCATACTTCGTTACCTTCGCGCAAGCAAGTGGATAACGGCCAACGCAATCAAGCGGTTACAGTCTACTCTGACTTGGAGACGAGAATTCGGCTCTGATACCTTCACGGCGGACTACATCTCGCCAGAGAACGAGACTGCCAAGCAGCTGCTGATTGGCTACGACAACCAGGCTCGGCCGTGCCTCTATCTCAATCCGGGCAATCAGAACACGAAAGCTTCGGATCGTCAGATACACGCTCTGGCGTTCATGCTAGATCGCATGGTCGATATGATGCCGCCAGGTCAGGAAAGCGCTTGTCTGCTCATCAACTTCAAAGGCTCGGGGAACAGCAACATCCCCTCCGTCGCGCAAGCACGATCGGCGCTCAACATCCTGCAGAACCACAGTCCAGAACGCCTTGGCAAAGCCCTCATCACGGAGACGCCGTGGTACGTGTCGACGTTCTTCAAGCTCATCAGCCCGTTCATCGACCCCGTGACGAAGGAAAAGATGAAGTTCAACGAGAAATTGACCGACTATGTCCCGGCCGAGCAGTTGCTCAAGACCAGCGGTGGAGACCTCGAGTTCAAGTACGACCACTCTGTATACTGGCCGGCATTTATTGCAGAGTGTAAGAAGCGATCGGATGCATACAGGCAACGATGGGAGAGCGCTGGTAAGAGGGTTGGAGAGTACGAGGCGTATATGCGTGGCGGAAGCCAACCCTGTTTGGAGCAAGTCCTGGCTGCCGCGGGCAAGGAGAGCCAAACTTCTGGGGAGGCCGGCACAGATACCGACCTGGTCGCAGCTGAGGTTGGTAAGTTGAGCGTATAGTGCGAAGTCAGCTGTGCAGACTGGAAACGATAGAATTGTCCCACTTGTATCGCTATTTGGGGGTATGTTCATGCCTTGCGCACAATAAGTTCATAGAGCAAATGATAATATGTGATAGACGATGGCGTTGTGATCAATGGCATACGGGAAGTGAGCATGATGTATCTGCTACACAATGTTATACTGTGCATCCTAGTAGTCCAAAACTTCTTGAAATGGTCCACGAGCTGCCATGTCCAGGTAAGATGCTATAGCTCGATCATGAAGCTGTAGATCTGCCTGCACATCGCATGATGACGGAGCTCAATTGCGCTCAGCTCGCTCTTATTGACAATCTGAGATCTCATATGCGAAAGGTGGTTATATATTGACAATGTGGTGACTACACCTCATCAACAGCAGCTACAGCAGCTATAGCTGCCCTCTTGCGGTCCTCTTCGCCGTCCTCTTCGCTGTCCTCGCCGTCCTCGTCGCAGTCGTCGCAGTCGTCGAATCAATGGCTCCACCAGCAATCAATCTCGAGCAGTTTCGAGACTTTATCACAGACTATATCGCAACCGGCCACACACAAGCAGACGTCAAAGAGCAATTGAAAGAGCTATACAATGTGGATGTGACTATTGCTACACTCCGGCGCAGACTCTCAGCATGGTCTGTAGTGTCGCCGCTGTCGAAGCCTATAGATGATCCCGAGCTACACGCTGTTATCTCACACCACTTCCATGTCCTTCAGCTCACAGATGCGGAGAGTCTGCGACTGCTTAGCTATGAGGGGATCCAGCTCTCTATAGCCTCGCTGCGCAGGTTGCGCGCGAAGCTAGGTCTCAAGAAGCAGGTACCAGCTAGCCAGCACCAGGAAGATCGAGAGCGTCTAGCAGCGCTGTTGAAGGAAGAGCTTGACAATGGCCGCTGCGAGAGTCTTGGCAGGAGGCAGCTATATCGATATATAAGGCAGCATCACAACGTGGTTAACCGGTACGTGGTCAACCATTGCGCGGTGCTTGTTGCAGCCTATCGCTGTATACTGAAGTCTATAGGGATCGCCTGTACGACGTAGCTGTCCAACTAGATCCTGCTAGACTCGAGCTGCGGACTCGCAAAGCAAAGGTCCACCGTGGTGCTGTAATTGTGCTAGGACCAAACTACGCTTGGTCTATGGACGCGTACTGCAAGTTTGAGCACTAGGGGATCCAAATCTACGCAGCAGTTGACGTGTATTCACGCCATATCATCTGGCTATATTGTGGCATTACTGGCCGTACAGCAATCTCCGTACTCGCGCAGTACCTCACCACTGTCACAGAGGGAGGATTAATCCCTGTAGAAATCCGGAGCGATCGGGGCGCAGAAACCACTGCAGCCGGAGATGCTCACTTCGCGATTAGCAAGGAGCTACGTCGGAGAGCCAGTGGCGAGGAGCTGCAATTTAGTGACTGCTTTCGCTATGGCACAAGCAAGCAGAACCAGCGTATTGAGACCTTCTGGGGTCAGATGGCACAGGGTAGTCTGAATCGATGGCGTGACGCTTTCCTGGCTATGAGCGATCACTACGAGTACGACAGAGAGGCGCTTGCAGACCGGATTGCGCTCATCTTTGTGTATGTGCCTATCATCCGTGCCGAAGCAGCTGCTTTTGTCAACCTATGGAACAACCACAAGATCCGTAAGCAGTCAAATCGGAGCCATTGTATCCCTGGTGTGCCGCATGTTCTTTATCACTACCCCTAAGAGTCTAATAGCGAGCAGTGCGGCATTGCGGTTGATGCAGGCCATCCGAGTCTACTGCAACTGAAAACTCAGATCAGCGGTTTTAGTGCGACCCCCCCCACTAGCTCACTGATCCTCTCTCTGTGCCTCTCTGCTGATATATATCGCAGATATCGACGAATACCTGCCAATTAAGACCCTGACCTTCTGTCAAATCGTGCTGCGAGACGCGCAATATCCGGAGGTTATCAATGGCAGTGATCTTGACGTTGCCAATGGCCGTCGTCTTCATCAATCCGCGTACCTCACGCTCCGCGAGGCTCTGACGAGCCACCAGCTCAGCGGTGAGCTACCAGTGCTGGCGGAATCCGATAAGCTATATGCGCCCCGGCGGACACGACCAGGGGAGCTCTATTAGCGCTCTCATTGCAGCTCACTGCCTTGGCGTCCTTGATGCCGAGTATCGAGGTCCAGGGATATATGGCTATATATCAATGGCATCCACCACCCTTCGCTGGCTTGCACAACGCGACCCCATCCCTCACGAGCTCGCACAACGCTCTTCTATAGCTCGCAATGCCTTTATGGTCGGATCCATGTCCTTCTGACTATCGGATCCATAGCCAGCGTCACCCAACTAATCGATTTTGCCCTTAATGTGGTGCTGCCAACAGCGTGCTTGGTCCACTAGCAACGAGTGTGTCTACGCCGCCCTTATCAGACGATGGAGGTTCGCATACCACGTTTAGCGCTCGCCAACCGACTCTCGCGGAGAACCATCGCCAGCGTGGGTTTATAAGGATGCTCCCACCAGTCGCAACAGCAGCGTCACTGCCGCTCTCACAGCGCGTTGTGGCCGCACCCGTCACCAGCTGGCACGTAACAGCGACTCGCGTACCAGCTCCTGCAGCTCACAGTCCTACTGCGACCTTCAACCTCTCTGTCTACACACAGGAAGTCACTATTGTCAAGGTTAGGGGCAAGCCAGATAAGTGGCACTGGGGCACACAGGTGTTATATAGCCAGTTTGGCACTGGCTATCGAGAGGATCAGCTCGCGCAGTTGCTTCGCAGTGAGGGTCAATCGCTGATTGACTTCTTCCTTAGCCAAACCAAGGATGATGTTATTAGCTATCCAAGTGTGTCACTTGACGGCTACCGCAGCCACTACTTCGTCATAGGGTGGAATGATGACACTGCTGCGCCAATCAAGATCACTACCGCGACTACAGAGCGAGCCCTCGACGAGCTGATCCCCTTTCGGAGACTAAGGACCAATGTCTACGACGTCAAGATATCTATTGAGAAGGACGACGAGCGAGCCACCGCAGCTGCAGCCTTTGTTAGCCGGAGTCTCGCAGCGAGCGCGTTGCGAGCGCGCGCGAGAGAGCAATATGACCTGCCGAGCCGTCCAAGCACACGGAATGGCGCGCCGGATAGCATCGAACCCTCAAGCCCCTTAGCTGAGCGAGAGCTAATTCCGCGAGTCAAACCGGAGCCGGAGAAGCTATCTATGCCAGTAGCTAGCAGCACTACTGGCCGCAGTGCTGCCACTGCTATCGACGTTGCTTCAGACAGTGACAGTGACACTTCTAGCATTGAGATAATGAAGCAGTTGATCCAGCGCAAAAAGCAACAGCGAGCTAGCTAGCGAGCTGAACGAAGTGAACGCAGTGGTTCTACAGGAGCGCTTTTGACTGTCAAGACGGAGCGTAACCAGGACGTGCTTCCGGAGTCTGACAGCGAGCTTGCTGGCGAGCCATCGCCGGTCTCATCATTGTCACCACCTCCGTCGGATATCTCGCTACCAACCACTAACTAGTTAGTGCCTGCAGCTGCAAAGAAGGTTAAAAAGCGTCCATTGACAGTTGAGCCATCTCACAGAGTGACAAGAAGACAAGGTCAGCGATAGCTTATAGCATATAGCAGCACATATAGCAGCACATATCACAGTGAGATATCACGTAGCAGCAATAGACAAGTGCACCAAGAAAACGCCTCTCTCCGTACTCTCGCTACAGATCTTTAAAAAGAAGCAGAACGCTTCCTCTTCTGACCACGCGGCGTAGCCGCGACTAACAACCCCTTCAACCCCATCACCTCACTCCTCAACCCAGACACCAACCCCTCCAACGCAGCGACTCTCTCTTCCATCGTGGGAGGGCTCGTAGTGGCTGCTTTGCAGCCACTCTTGCCCTTACACTTACAGAAGGCACAAGGCCCTCCCTTCTCCAAAACCTTGTAGGGGACTTGCATCCCCGGCCTCTTGCACCACTCGCACGGCGCGCTCGCAGCGACGCCGTGGAGGGTCTCCATAATGACCCCTGCGATCGAGTATCGCGCCAAACTGTTCTTCGCGCTCTTCCTGTCTCTCGCAGAGAGACTCTCGTTGCCAGCAACAGCAACCCACGCATCCCATTGTGCTGCTTTGTAGCACCAAAAATCGCTTGTGTTGGTGGTGGTAGGGCGGCGGAAAGCGGTGCCATTAAAGGCCTTTTCGATCAGCTCCGCAGCCTCGCGCGCAGCGCGAGTCTGCGGAGGAGTGTAGGGCGAGGCGGCGGGGCGTGGGGCGGCGGCGGCGGGGCGTGCGGCGGCGGCGGGGCGAGGAGGAGAGGCCAGACGAGAGGCAAACGCGAGTGCTGTTGCTGCGGCGGTTGCTGCTGTTGCTGCGGCGGCGGCGGAGGGCAGCATGGTGGTGGTGGTAGTAGTGGTGGTGGTGGTGCTGCGATTAACAGCTGTAAAACCTTCTGAAGAAGGGCGCTAGCGCCCTTCTTCGAAGGTGGAGAGAGAAGAGGCAGAGGGAGAGGCTATGGCGAGTCTTCTTGTTGCTTGTGGTGGTGGTGGTGGTGGTATAGCTTTTTTTGAGATCTAAGAGAGCAAAGGAAAAGAAAACCAGCAAAGGAACGGCTGCAATGAATCGATATATAGCTACTAAGAGAGCCTGCGAGAGGATTAACTGACAATAGGAGCGCGTTTTCAAGCAATTGCTTCATCAATGACAATAGGAAGCAATACTTACCTTCCCTTGACAATGCGCTGGCGACCATTGCGACAGCGTGAGCTGCTGAACGAGCCTATTGAGAGTTAGCATGACATCCACAGTGACAATAGAGCTGCAGAGAGCCGCAATGAGAGTTGATAGTGAGGTTGTGGTGGTGATGAGGTTGATATTGATGATATATAACCTCATTGTTGAGAGTTGAGGTTGACAATGGGAGCAAGCTGAGCGCAATTGAGCTCCGTCATGATCCGCTTGAGGCTAAAGTTTAGAGCTGGGGAGACATGTGGCACATGCGCACGTGGAGTTACGTCCAAACCCCGGAAGCTTAAAATGCAGTCGTCATAATTATCACGATGAAGTGCATCATCACGTACAACATGAACAGTGCTCGCAGGGAAGCTTCATCATCATATATTCCCCGCCTGCTGTTTTCCGGTAAGTGATTTTGTTCTTCACTCTTGCGTCTGCCAATCTGTACATAACCTCAAATCACCCTGTACAGCCAATCACCCCAGGCAAATCCATCCATCATGGGCGTCTCCCTCAGCACCGCTAGGTATCTAGCCCCGGCCTCCTTCATCTACGACTTCGCCGCGCAGCAATATGGCATTAACTCCAGCCCGTCGATGAAGGACATCCACGACCGCAACCTGTCCTTCTGGTCGCCGCAGCCCTACTTCATCGGCGCCTTCTTCTTCCCGCAACAGCTCTTCCAGCTAGCCTGGATGTACAAGCTGTGGAAGCTGGACGAGCGCGACCCGAAGCAGCGCAAGGACCTCGAGCAGATGCGCCGTTTCGTACCCTTTTACGTCCTCGGCAACATCTGCATCGGCACGTGGATGTTCTTCTGGAACTCAGAGCAGCTCAAGACCAGTAACCTGTTCGTCATCGTCAACTCCGGCGCCCAGCTCTTCTACGTCCTCACCCAGTTGGAGCCGATGGATACGTCCAATTGGAACAGCATCCTCACACACGTCGTCTCCAAGACGTTCGCCGGCATCGGTGTCCTCGATTTCTTACACAACACCAGCGTGGCGTACTTCAAGGATGAGGCGCCTTCGATGGCCGTCAAGGTGTTGACGGGCTTGGGCTTCGCGGGCTTGAGCGCGACGAGCGATTGGATCTTGGGCGGCTGCTTGGTGTACGATCTGGTCGGCTTGAGTGTCGGGCAAGCACAGTACGGTGCGTCGGGCTGGAGCAAGCTGTTGGGCGCGTTTGCCGTGGGCAGTGCAGCGATCGTTGCGGCGAAGAACTGGGTCAGGTAGGTTGCTGGCTGATCGTCAATGACTTCTCCTCTTCGAGTGCGCATGGCTGATGGGAGACAAAAAGGCCTCCGTACGTGGCTGGCGCCAGTGACAAGGGCGATTACCAAGAGGCAGCGCAGGAAGTGGTATGATGGAAACATATGTGTCATGATCGGTGTTTGGCTATTGCGGCATGATTGGACTTTTGTACAACTTTGTAAGAGTAATGTGAGCCGCTGAGCGATCTGGCTACAAGAGTAATGCAGCATTCTAAACCTTGCTCGGTGTCATTATCATCTGTCTGATCTCTTTTTACTTGTGAACTGTCAAAGTGAATTCAAAGTGAATCAAGCATGCTGTGTTGGGTTTCTTGCTGCTTCGATACGCCCTTTGTGTTCTCTGAATTGATCGCTGCGTGGTAGTAGAGGAGTAACAGATGGTTCATACATCATACATTCATAGCATAGCGGCATCGCAGAGCTTGCAATACCTCATCTTGCTGTCATCAATCTGAAAAGAGATTCAAGACAAATCAGCGAGGTCATTCACTTCTGCGCCCAAGCATGATCAGCATCAGGATGAATCTGCGGCTCTTCAATGTACGCTCTCGTCTCCGCTTTCTTCTTGCTGTCCACGCCAAACCTTTGATCTCGGTCTCCCATCACCTTCTCCATATCAAATTGGTCGGCGGAAGTAAAGCTCGTCATGAGCTGCGGCTCCCCAAGCGGCAATTGATCTCCACGATCCGTCTGCCACAGATGATACACCTTCCCATACAGATGCACCACCTCCTCCATTTCCTGATTCTCCGCCACTTCCCAGGCGGCGTTCGGCACCGTGGCCGGCGCCGGCATGATCAGCATCCCCGACTTGACCTCAAACACGTGCGAATGCCACAGCTTCCGCTCCTCGGCATCCAGCTTCTCGTACAGGTGCGGCTTGATCATGTACTCGATCCCGATGAGCCGGGCGTTGGGCTGGTCGGAATCGTAGAGGATGCATTGTCGCACATCCTCGTTGAGATGGGCGCAGTAATGGTTCGTTTCGACGTGGCGGCCCGGCTGGTTGGCGTAGGTATGGAAGGCGTTGAGATGAGCACAGAGTCGCTTGGTTGGCGCGAAGTTCTGCACCATGGAGGCGCCAGTCTCGAGGATGTTTTCTTTGATGGATTCTGGCGCGCCCTTGGCATTGTTCGTGCTTGGGCTGGAGTCCATGGCTTCTGGTAGTTCAAGATCTTGCTGGGGAATGCGAGGTGATGTTATGATGCTTTACCAGGTTGAAATTATATATCTTTTTCTAGTTATAGATAGTAAATATTAGCTACTTTTCCAAAAGTCTACCTATGTTTAGAGATAGATTCTTAGAAGTAAAGCGCTCTTGATATTCAATCACCATATCACTAATTTCTAAACACTAATTACTAAATTTATTCTAGAAATAGTAGTTACTGATTAGTGATTAGTAAATTTCTAGTACTTCCAATACTACCTAGTAATCGTGCAACACTGGTTCTGGGCAAACACCGCGGCGCTATAAGCTCGTCGCTTCTCCACCGATCAGGCGTATGCAGGTTCGCCTGCCCATCGGATGTGACGTGCCACGCGCGAACCCGCATCCAATCTTCGCTTTCCACTTCCCAATCTGGACCCTGCTTTGTTTCTTCTTCTACGCTGTCCTTCCATATCTTCCATATCCCAACTTGCATTACACACTTCGCATTCCATCATTGGAGAATCCTCAGCGAGCAGTCTTTACCTTGGAGCCGGCAATATTCCTGTTCAGTTCATCCATTCGCTAATCTCATCCTTGACGGCCGACCACGTGAGGACTTCCGAAGGGAACGTGCATACGACTTGTCCGATTGAAGCGATGCAATTAGGCAGCCCGGCATGAACTTCAGCAGTAAACCACCTGGCGTCAAGAAACTCACCGTTCGTACGGAGACGACGCGGGTCAAAGTCACACAAAGTGTCTCCAGCCGTCCTGGATCGGCGGCCCCCGCGCGGCCTACTGGATCGCGGTTTCAGCTCACACCAAAGACCGTCACCAAGGTAGTTTCCACACAGCGCTTGCTCAAGAAACCGGCCGAAGAGAGGGTAGCTGGGTTGAAAAGCCGGAAGAGGAAAGGGACACCCCAGCCGAATGGACCTCTGTTCAGCGATGATGAGGAGGACGATAGTAGCGAGGCCGCGACCAGTGACTCAGATGCGCCGCGCAAGCGCATCAAGAGCAGTGTCAGCTCGATCGAAAGTGATGCTGGCCCGCGACGGCAATTGGTGCTAGATGCAGCATTTGAAGAGGATGAGAAACCCCTCAAATTCGTGGACGCTGCATACTTGACTTCTGGCAAACATGCCGCGAAGTATGTCACTCCTTGGAATTATGAAGAATCAACGACGATCCGGCTGCAATATCCTAGCAAAACAAGGCGAGAGAAATTCGAACTGAAGTTGCGCAAGGATGGGTCCGAGAATGAATACAGGCCTATGGTGGAGATCAAGGAGACGGTCAAGGGGATCGCTCAATTCTACTTTCCACCAGAGCTCGCGGCAGAATGGACTACGTCTATGACAACTGGAGCAGAACGGCGGTTCAGCCGAGCCTGGCAGATGGAGGACATTGATGAATGGCACGATATCGTGAAAGAGTTCAATACTCTTGTGCAGAAACTCGTCGCAGATGGGACCATCCAACGGGAGATGCGAAATAAGAACGGGATGCATCTGGAGTGGGTCAAGCACATTCTGGACCAAATCTCGTGCCGGACGGTCTCCCCACACGCCGAGATCTTGAACAAGTACAAGAACGGCAGTGATAACGTGTACGGCGAGCTTTTACCACGATTCATCAACGAGATCATCACAAAGACAAAGCTCGATCACGAAAAGGTCTTCATCGATCTTGGCTCTGGGGTCGGCAATGTGGTGCTTCAGATGGCGCTTCAAGCAGGAAGCGAGAGCTGGGGCATCGAAATGATGGAGAACCCCTGCAGCCTCGCAGCACTGCAACTCCGCGAATTCCAAGCACGAACCCGTCTGTGGGGTCTGAACGTTGGTGCCGCCACCTTGCTGAAAGGCGACATGACGCAAAACGCGACGGTCATCGAGGTGCTCCGACGTGCGGACGTGGTGCTCGTTAACAACCAAGCCTTCGGCCCCGAGCTCAACAATAAGCTGCGCGACCTGTTCCTCGAGCTGAAAACCGGCTGCCAGGTCGTCAGCCTGAAACCGTTTGTGCCCGACGGCCACAAGATGGCAGTGCGCAACATTGACGACGTCGTCAACATGTTCGTCCAACGCCGATATGAATACTACTCGGACAGTGTCAGCTGGAGCCATTACGGGAACGGGCATTGGTATATCGCCAAGAAGGATCTGGGCCCGTTGAATCGATTTCGGGAGCAGCATGGTTTGTCGTGAGTAGCATCGTTCTGTATGCATCATCGGGAACGCGTTTGGAGCGCGTGTGTGTTGGGAAGAGTAGTCAGGAGTGGCACATCGATTCGTTGGTTAGCAGGCATTTGCATCTCCTTGGCGATACCCCTTTCTTGGTCAATATGATACCCATGGGGCTTGTGGCGTCTTTCGAGTGCGGGTGACGATGGTAGGCTAGGTGTGGTTTGGATAGAATTGAAATATCATTCCTCTACCACCATGAATTGCATTTTGCTTTCCCCTCTCTGAATATCGTGTTGACACGAGCAAGTTCTCCATGCCGGGTATCCCAGTAAAGCACACCAAAGCGCCAGGTATGCACCTATATATGCCATAGAACGCCCAACCCGAACGAAGTGTCTCAATCCACCGACACAGGCGGCGAGTCAGCACCCACCCCCTCCTCCCCCAAAACATCCTCCGCGAGTCCAAACTGCCCCTTCGCGCTCCCCGAGCTCTCATACCAGCCCCCACCCGCCAGCACCCACTCGACGATCCGATCGCGCACCTGCGGCAACATGACATGGTACCCCGGGTTCTCCGCCGGCGTGAACATGGCCGTGTGCGCGGTGACTTCGTCGGGCGCGAGGTCGTTGACGCACTTGATCCACGTCCCCTTGTCCTTGCGCGTGTCCTTTGCGTATTGCCGGACTTGCTCGCCTTCCTGCATGCGCTTGGCCTCCTCGGTGTCTTGCGCGTCCTCGCGTCGGCGCTTCGCAGGCGGTTGGCCGGAGGTATCTCGTGCTCGGGATTCTTTCGCGCTCGCGGGATCGGTCGCGCTGCCGCTGATGCGCGGGACGACGCAGAACGTCCGCGTCTCGCCCACCACGGCGCCGGCGTACTTGGTCTTGTTCGCGGCTTTCTCACCCAGCGCGGTGTAGTAGTCGGCGAACCCGACGCCGTGCGTCTTGGTCAGCGCCACGACATTCTCGACCCGTTGTTGGAGCTCCGCGCTGCGTGCCAGGCACCCGACGAACTCGAGATGGCTCGTCGCCCACGCCAGCCCGTTGTTGACATGGCTCCAATTCATGTATGCTGCGCCTGCTGCGCCGGCGATGGCTGCGGCCGCGCCGCCGTACATTGCCCATTTGCCCCAGCCGCGTCCGCCGGCAGCGGGAGCTGGGAGACCTTTCGCGGCAGCATCTGCTACTGGTTCGGTCGTCGCGGCGGCGGTTGTGGAACTCCCGCCCCATCCGAACAGCGAGCGTGCTGTGTCAAATGCCTTGTACGAGGTCGTGGCGTGGTTGAACTGCTCTTCCGCACCGTGCGCCAGAACACCTGGGGAGATGCCGAGATATGGGGTGTCGAAGGCCAGCACGCCCTGGATGTAGGGAAAGAACAGCTTTCCAGTCTTTGTCTCCTTCTCCTCGCCAACAGCCATTGTCGTGTTTCCGTTCTTTCCTTGTTGCAGATCCTCCTCCCCATCACCCCTTGCGATGCTCAAAAGCGTCTCCGCAGCTACAATCCCCCCCATGCTATGCCCGCACAGCACGACGCGCACATTCCCCAGCGCGCTTCTTGTATGTCCATCCTGCCCGACTCCGGGCGCTGCCAATGCTTCCGCCTCCAATTCCCCGACCCGCTCGATCAACCACCCGCGAAACTTGCCGACACATGACGCCAGGTCTCCCCGCGTCTCGTACTGCGGATATGTCAGGCTACGGATGTTCACCCGTGGCAGTGTGTGTGCGAGTAGGGCGCGGAGATCCTGTGGGAAGGAGAGGAAGGTGTGATCGGTGCCTTTAAAGCCGTGGAGGAAGACGAGAAGCAGGGTGTTTTGGGAGGAGAGCGGAGGAGGGGTGGACATGTTTTCTCACACAGGCGAGAGGTAATGGTCAATGGAAGGATCATTGAGCCGTCATGTTCCGGACGTATATGCAAGAGAATGGTCCATTGGCCATGAAGTCAAAGTATTAGAATAAGCCGATTGTCTGCATTGGGAGAAGTTCATCATTCGGCCGGGAGCTATATGACGTCGCCGTCACCGATTCTGACCCTGTCACTAAATAGATCGTGGACTCGACATTTTGTTGTGGTGTCTACAAGACCTTCGACGACATTATATTGGGTACTTCCATGTCCAGTCCTCCAACATATCTTGCATGACCCATTATGCATATATTGGCATGACACGATCAGGTGATACACATGTGGACCTTCGGAGAGCGGATGCATGTCTTATGGTGGGATTGCCTGTTCCACCCTAGCCCCATCTCTTATCACGATTCCCCGCCAACCACATACTTCATCATCCGCCTGCACAACACTCGAGCTTATCATCTGGACACCATCATTGGGTCGTACTCATCATACTGTACATAGCCGCTCCATTCTGACCACCACTAGTCCTCACGTCCAGCGGCCGAGAACGGTGTATCTGATCAGACGACCGAGCAACGCCTCCGCCGTCGTGCTGTGCGCTCCGCCCCCACCAGGACCACGGCATCACATTCATCACCGGCCAAACGTCTACCTTATCAGCGGACTAATCACCGCTACACGATTGTACGACCAACTGCTTACTGCATCCCACGATCTGTGTTACAGCCAGATGCCACTGTTGCCGCGGGCTCGATAGGCAGGTAAGTCCGAGTCAGCCAGATGACTGCCTTTGGGCGTTGTGGCTTGATGATCCACACTGCATGTGCTATCTCTACTCTCTCATCCGCATGCATTCGGTCATCTGCTTTGCTTCTTCCTGACACGCTTCGTACTCCCTCACGTCCGACTTCTGCACCGTATTCCTTTTCCCATATCCTCTCGTAACTTTTCATACTGCCTCATTCTCAAAGCATCGTACTGCGAATGCCGCTCTCGGCATCTCGAAGACCTTCCAAGCAATACATGGGTTGAGCGAGCTGTTCCGCAAACACACTCTGGTCTAACGACGTGACCGATCCTCTCGTTCGCCCTCCCCTGGTCTTCCCTCAAGATCTCGTCCTTATAATCACGCTCGGTGGAGAGCAAACCCCCATAGACACACCACTATGGACTACCTAGCTGCCCTCCTCCGCGAGCCCGCATTACCTGACCATTGCGTGCCTACCAACGACTTCCTCCTCCGCTTCAGCAGTGCTTTCCACACTTGCGTGCCCACTCCTCTGGCATTCATCTCCTCTACCCTCGGTACTCTCAGCATAATAGCATGGCTGTTCGCGCAATTACCCCAGATATACAAGAATTGGGCCATCTCGAGTACTTCTGGCCTCTCGATATTCTTTCTGGTGGAATGGTGTTTGGGAGACATCGGGAATGTGCTAGGGGCGATCTTCACACACCAGGCGAGCTGGCAAGTCGCGATCGGTGCTTACTATGTCTTTGTGGACATCTGTCTGGTGTTGCAATGGGTGTGGTATGAGAAGTTACGGCATGGAAATGCTGTTCGGGGAGTGTGGCAGTTGGAAGGCAGACATGGAGCTGGTGGTGCAGGCGGCGATATGGAGCAGCTTGTGATCACAGGCATCACCCCTCACAACGTGGACGGAACCTCCGAGCAACAGACCAACGGATCCACCAAATCTGTGCAACCCTCAAGACCGAGAATCATCTTCCGGGCTCCGACATTTGAGCACGGCCGGACAAAGGACGACGAGAAGCCTTCGTCAAGCCTCTCAGCAACACCGAGTAGTTCCACCATCCATCGGTTTGGACCCTCGTCAGCTCTCCCGTCTCCCTCACCGCGCACCGTACTGCTCATTGCGTGCGTAATCGCACTCGCGCAAGCCTCGCCCATCAAGCCTACCCAACCTCTCTCTATCTCTCCTACCCAACCCACCCCACTGGAGAACGCTGGAACCATACTCTCCTGGCTTTCCACAGTCCTCTACCTTGGCTCGCGTCTTCCCCAGCTGCTCAAGAACTACCGTCGCAAATCCACCTCTGGTCTCTCGCCACATCTCTTCCTGGCCGCGTTCTGTGGCAATCTCGCCTACTCCGCCGCTCTCCTCACAAACCCCAACGCCTGGTCTGAAATGGAACCCTACGGCGGAGGCGGCTGGGCTGGTCCAGAAGGCAACGACCGTGGCGCGTGGATCGCGGCTGCACTACCGTTCTTCCTGGGTGCGGCCGGAGTCTTGGTCATGGACGCGAGCATGGGTGTGCAATTCATCGTGTACGGCGAAGACAAGTCTAGCATGGTCATCGTTGAGGACGACACATTCTCTGGCCGCTCGCATTGGCGCCGCGTTAGCGGATGGATGCGAGGCTGGATTCCCAGCTTTAGCGAGTCAGGAGAGGAGAGTGAAGAACGACGGGCTCTGGTCGGTGCACGCGAAGATGGAGAGGCTGGCTCCAATCGTGAGTATGGTGCCGTGCTGAGATGACGGGAGCTTGATGGTCGCCGCGCGACTTACACTACAATTGGTTTGTGAGGCATTTACGAGCAGTACCGCATACGATGGCATAGTATAGCATAGTCGGGGCAGCATGAAATGGCGTTGTTCATCCTTACCTTGACGATATTCCGCAACCAGCTACCTGTAGCTCGGCCATGTGTCTTGTGAGAATCGTTGGTTTATGCGACCAGCTCGCAACATCTTGCCCCACTTGTCTTAGAATCCGAGAGGAGTGACATGGCCTGTGAAAACGGTTCGCCTGCAGAAATCTTCGGCTAGATTTGGCATCTGCGAACGTGATGATGGAGAGGTACAGAGTACAAGTACATGTACGAAGCACGTTGTGAGCTGTGCGGGAAGAGCCGCAGACGTCACCGTAGGCCGTGACAGGCGGAGGCAGCACCTCGAAGCAATACATGTGAAAGTGGAACATCTGATTGCATCCCTCAACTTCACCTGCAATTGCTCAAGCTCGGGATCGTAAGGTCGCCTTCTCCCCTTCAACGTCCATGGTATACTCGATCGTCGCAACGGACGGCCTCCGGTAGATTTATAGCCCCACACCCAGCGCTGTCCACTCTAGCTCTCGATCATGAACGTAAATGCCCCCTATCCGTCCCCCCTCCCACCCCTCTCTCTCCACCCTCCCCCGGCTGACGATCCAACGCGCAGCTCGTCGAATGGGCCTTTGGCAAGCGCCTGACTCCGGCGGAGCGGCTGCGCAAGCACCAACGCGCGCTGGAGAAGACGCAGCGCGAGCTCGACCGCGAGCGCGTCAAGCTCGAGAACCAGGAGAAGAAGCTGGTCGCCGACATCAAGAAGAACGCCAAGAACGGGCAGCTGGGCGCGGTCAAGGTGCAGGCCAAAGACCTGGTGCGCACGCGGAGGTATATTGCGAAATTCTACCAGATGCGCACGCAGTTACAGGCGATTTCGTTGAGGATTCAGGTGGGTCTTTTTGGTGTGGAAGTGCACTGGCGTGCAGGGGAGGGCAGGGGATGAAGGAGATGGGATGGCATATGGACGGTTGGCTGATATGATATCCAGACGGTCCGAAGTAACGAACAGATGATGACGAGCATGAAAGGCGCGACGCAGCTGCTGGGCACGATGAACCGGCAAATGAACCTGCCCGCGCTGCAGCGGATCGCGATGGAGTTTGAGAAGGAGAACGACATCATGGACCAGCGGCAGGAGATGATGGACGACGCGATCGACGACGTGACGGGCCTGGAGGACGAGGAGGAGAGCGACGAGGTGGTGAATAAAGTGCTGGATGAGATCGGGGTCGATTTGAGTCAGACGGTGAGTTCTTTTATCTCGCGGCGCTGCGGTTGGGGGAGGATGGAGGGAAAGGGTTGTTGTTTTACTGACGGTCTTGTTTGCAGCTTGGTGAGACGCCGCAGGGCTTGCAGTCGAATGCTGTCGCGGAGGGCAAAGTCGCGCAGGCGGTGGGTGGGCCGGATCCGGGGGATGATGACTTACAGGCTCGACTGGACAGTCTACGACGATAACGATGGACGATATTATGGGTGGATGCTTTGGCGCGTAGCAGACCAATGTCATGCCTTCTTTTCCTTCTTCTCCTTGATCGTCTCTGCAGAGGGAGACGTCTAACCCGGTTCGTGTCGGTGGGGACAAGACATGTACCGGTTCCTGCTCGATACCCAGCCCGACATTGTCTGACGCGTGGGATCTCGCTCGGATGTTGTGTTCTGTACCTCTTGCTAGTCAAGCAGCAAGTCTAGGTATGTGTCGAAGGTATACATTGCACAAAGCTATCTATGCTGCGCATAATGATTTCGTCAGCAACTGCCCGCAGTAAGTCAACGTTAACATCGTCCACCGTCGATCACCCGATGATATCTATCATCTTCGCTTCCGAGCACGATGATATGCTGGCCGAGCTGACATTGCCGGCGGCTTCCAGTGTTTGTGTCTATGTACGATCGAACACCGCGTCATCGTCATCAACGATCGTCACCTGATCCCCTCCATCAACTTATGTAACTTACCTCACGTACTAAGAATAAGGTGGCCAGCGGAGTTAGGAATTGCAAAGCAGTCCGACCAATTACTTGCACCCTCCTTACTCTGTGTTGCCTTTATATTCCTGTATTCCATTCTCCAGCGTGTGTTGTCCGTCATCTCAACGCAAACAACTTGAACTCGCGCGCGCCGGCTCGCTGAGATCGTACCCGAACATACCGACTCGAGCCCAGACACCGCCTCAGCCACCGACCCGAACACCAACACGTCATTCAGAAGAGCATCTGGTTACCACATTGACACTGCAACATCGGATCTGGTCGGTACGTTCAGCTCTGGTCATTATCCATTCTTCAACCTGGAAAAATATCATCTGCTCTTATCATCGTTCGACAAATCGCACGCCATACATAAAAGTTACGGTGCATCTCGTAAGCGGGTAGCTCTACTGGGGCTCCGCTTGCTGCTAGTGACCCGACCACTACTACTCCCCGAGCACCCCAAGAACCGCCCCATCTGCTGTATCCCTCCGCCCTTCGACACACTGTATGCACAGCCCATTGGATCCTGCTGCTTCACCACACCTGCTAACAACACTTCCTTCTTGCGTAGCCGCTGCTTGACATCCTTGTCATCCGCCCACCACCACCACCGCTTCGCCGCCGCCGTACCCCGCATCAGTCCTTTTAATGAGCGGCGCCGCAACCAAGCAGTCCCCCAACCTGGCTGGGAACAAACGACGCAGCGCCTCCGGCCAGGGAGGCCTGCTGAACAGAATGTTCGGCGGCAGAGAGGGTAGCAGGGACGGGACCGAGCACACGCTCGACAGCAGCACTTCCGCCGCCGGCGACGTCTCCCCATCAAGTCCGATCGCTGCGAGCCACTTCACCGCCGTGCCTGAAGGCGAGGAAAGAGATGAGGTCGCGAGCGATCTGCGCAACCCCACACGTAAGCCTTCGACCGATGATGCGGGAGAGAAGAAGCGTCGGAGTAGCGGGGTGGAGCGGGCGCGCGGTCTGTTCAGCAGCGCCAAGCATAGTCTGTCCAACCTCAGCAATTCGCCGGAGCAGAAGGCGTCAGACAAGGTGGCGCAGACCCCGATGCAAAAGCTAGGCAAGACAGATCCCGCTCTGAGTGTCCCGCAGGGCTCGCTGAACAACTCGGCCGGCGAGTCACATCCGGGACCGCGGTCAACGTTCCGTGTGGGTGTCACGGAGGATAAGAACAAGAAGTGTCGACGCACTATGGAGGATACACATGCGTATCTCTACAACTTCCTCAGCACACCCGCGCCAGCCCTCGGCTCGGACTTGGCTTTGAGCAGAACCCGCAGCTCCGTGGCGGAGTCGGTCAAACTTGATCGCACCGACTCCAATGTGTTGCCCGTGGTGGAGACTGACAATGGATACTTTGCCATCTTTGACGGTCATGCTGGCACGTTTGCCGCCGATTGGTGTGGAAAGAAGGTACATATCTTACTCGAGGACATTATACGGAAACATCCCAACACGCCGATACCGGAGCTGCTCGACATGACCTTCACCTCGGCCGACACCCAGTTGGAGAAACTGCCGCTTAGAAACAGTGGGTGTACTGCGGTCATCGCAGTCCTTCGTTGGGAAGACCGGATACCGAACACGCAATCCGCGACCGGGTCTACTTCCATCGCTCCAGCCGCTGTTGCTGCCATTGAGTCAGAAACAAAGACTGCAGGCGAGACACCTAACGCGCACGCTGCTGAGGGCAAGCTGCGCGAAGCAGCCTCTCGCCAGCGTGTACTCTACACGGCGAATGTGGGTGACGCACGTATCGTCTTGTGCCGCAGTGGTAAGGCGTTACGTCTGTCGTACGACCATAAAGGAAGCGACGAGAATGAGGGCAAGCGCATTGCCGGCGCAGGTGGCTTGATTTTGAACAACCGTGTCAATGGAGTACTTGCTGTGACGCGCGCTCTTGGCGACGCCTATATGAAGGATCTGGTTACAGGCCATCCATACACGACCGAGACAGTCATCCAGCCCGAGCTCGACGAATTTCTGATCCTGGCTTGCGATGGTGTAAGTTTGCATCATGCAGCCCCTGTTTTTGATATCCACCACTGACCTGATCGCAGCTCTGGGATGTCTGCTCTGACCAAGAAGCCGTGGACCTCGTCCGCAACACCCAAGATCCGCAAGCTGCGTCCCGCGTCCTTGTCGACCACGCGTTGGCCCGCTTCTCCACGGACAACCTCTCCTGCATGGTCGTCCGCTTCGACAGCAAAATGCTGCAGCAGTTTGTGACGGATGAAAGCGCCGCGATCGGCGTCGACGGCGACCCCGCCACGAAAGCCGGCGGCATCAGCGAGTCCGAAGCGATCGTACGTCAAAGTCAAAAAGCGCTGGGCGGCGTCCACGACGCCCTCGAGCGCGTCCCGACCCAGATGATCGTCGAACAGCAAGAAGAGCATGAGAAGACCGATCCCGGCCCGGAGCTGAACATCGAGGCATTGCAGGCGGTGCGTAAGGATGCTAAGCCTGTCGTGGAGAATTAGACGAAGAAGAGATGGTGCATGAGGCGACAGACTTGGGTGGGAGGAAATGAAGATGTGCTATCCTGATTCATTACAGAGCAAGCGTGGCGGTAGCATCTCCAGCGTAGCAGGTCACGCTAGAACCCAGCAAAGAGCCCACAGCTCTACGTACGAAGAAAACCTCCATTCGGCATCTGTTCCCTTTCGTCCTTCTTCTTCCTCCTTTCTCCTTGTCCTTTGATCTCGAGGGTGGAAATTGCGTCAATCCATCTCCCAGCGCCTTTCATTATCATAGTGCACAAAGCGAAAGAAGATGCTGTTGATGATGGCTGCTGCGCGTCCCTTCCCATTATGTAGTCATTCAGTCAAACATACAGAGCATGTAAGGTAGGCAAGGTAGAAAGCATACCCATCAATTGGGGGAGAAACAAGGGGTTGGCGACCAACTGGTGCGGTGTTCGCCATGCCCTGCTTTTTGGCCATGAGCAAGCATACCTTAGGTCGCAATGAAAGTACAGAGGGTTTGGTCATGAAGTCTGCTTCTAGGTTGGGTGTCTGATGTGATTGGACTTGTCGCTATGTGCTACGTGCTACGTGTTGTGCGTGGACATCATGCCTCTCGTACTTGAGTGGGCGCTGTAGGGCATTTGGTAAGGAGAGATGAGAGAATCTTCCTTCGCACGGATCGTCTACCTGACTCCCTCTGTTCTCCCGAGTTCATAGACGCTATCACTTCATCTTGAGGGTGGATTCATAGAGATTGCTATGTTGGTCTGTGGAAGCTGATATCCTTCTCTGGGCTAGAGCCGTACGCCTTGAGGATATCCTTGCCTGCTGTTCAGATGAACATCTTCCAAGATTTGCAATTCATAATCGATCGTTCTATGAGGAATGGTATGCCCTGTAACGAAGAATGAGAACGCTTGGAAGTGCTTGTTGCGGGCATGTTTGAACTACAACATCGTCTGGAGTAGTACCTGTTGGAAGAACACATGCTGGCTCGCAATGACAGCCCTCACGCATTTTGACGATCAAGATCTGCATCTGTGATCTACAGACCATCGATCTAGTTGCCGGGGGACCTCACCTCATCTCATGCACAACATCACTTCCGCCAAGATTCGTGGACTTATTATTGCGATGAAAAGTAACATCTGCCATTGAACGAAGTGCCGTCCAAATCCTGCCGCCACCACGTTTTCGCACCCCTCTTTGCCTCCCTGGCTATCCCGCATGCGACCAACGGCCAGCATTAGGTAGTACTACTGTACGTACAGTAGTGCAGACACCACATCCGGCCATCATGTCGCAGTCTGACCCGGAGCCGAATATCGATGCTGCTGCTGCGAACCCTCCACCTGATCCTACCACCACCGCCACCACCACCTCACCATCACACGACAGTTCCTCTCCCCTCCAAGACCCCGCTGCGACTAACCCCTCTGCCTCCACCTCTACTCCTCTCGCGAGTACGACCGCGGACACATCGCAGCACCCGCAATCACCGCCGTTATCGACTTCCACCGCCAAATCCGCCGGTCAAGAGGACCTCCCCACGCGTTTCGTCGCGCCGTCGTCCTTTTTAAGACCGCGCACGGCGCCGCACACTCCAGGTCTCGAGCCCGTTGTGGGGCCTGACAGCACGACTGCGACTACGACTGCGGATCCAAAGTTGGAGCAGCGGGAGGTGACAACTCCGGATCCTGCTCCAACCAGGCTACGCTCCTCATCGAATACTCCCACGACCACGACCACCACCGCGCGGTCTGGACGCCAGCTGCCATCTGCCACTGCCAATGCAAGAGGCCGGACCCTAAGCCCAGCGACTGCGGCTGGCAACAAGCTGACCATGTCCATCTCACAGAGCATGATTGATCGCGAGCAGATCGAGGGATTGGTGAGTCTTCTATGCGAAGTGCGCCTTGCTGAGAAACTTGCGGAGATGCTGATCAGCTGGATGCGTTGCTGCTACAGAGAGCAATCCGTGCCTTTCTCAAGGTGCGCACGAGTTATGACGTGCTGCCGCTCAGCTATCGATTGATCGTCTTCGACACGAGCCTGTTGGTCAAGAAGAGCTTGAATACGCTGATACAATGTGGTATGTGGTTGATTTAGGGGAGGATGTCGAATGGATGCTTGAAACTGACGGAATATCCTTCCAGGCATCGTTTCCGCGCCATTGTGGGATTCCAAGACCTCCACCTTCGCAGGTCTGTTGACCACGTCCGACTACATCAACGTCGTCCAATACTACTGGCAGAACCCCGATGCCCTCGCCCAAGTTGACCAGTTCAAGCTCAACAGCCTCCGCGATATCGAGCGTGCCATTGGCGTCACACCCATCGAGACCGTCTCCATCCACCCGCTGCGTCCTCTCTACGAGGCATGTCGCCGTATGCTCGAGTCGCGCGCTCGACGAATACCGTTAGTGGATAAAGACGACGAGACGCAGCGCGAGATGGTCGTCAGTGTCGTCACACAATACCGCATCCTCAAGTTCGTCTCTGTCAACGTGACTGAGACCCAGATGCTGCGGAAACCTTTACGAGATATCAACGTGGGGACGTGGGAGGATCTATCGACGGCAACCATGGATACACCAGTAATGGATGTCATCCATAGCATGGTGAAACGTTCGATCTCCAGCGTACCGATCCTGGACAAGGCGGGAGTGGTGCTGAACGTGTTCGAGGCGGTCGACGTGATTACGCTGATTAAGGGTGGCGACTACGACAACCTGAACCTCACTGTTGGACGGGCGTTGGAGAAGCGGAGCGATGTAAGTTGACGTGTATTGATGTTGTGGTGTGCAAGATGCTGACCTTTGGCATTGTTATACAGGACTTTCCCGGCATATATACGTGCACGATGAATGATCGACTCGATACTATCTTCGACACGATCCGAAAATCCCGCGTCCATCGCCTGGTCATCATCGACGATGAAGGGCACCTCAAGGGACTTTTGTCGCTGAGTGATATCTTGGACTACACCCTGAACAGCCCACTGGGTGACGACGATGACCATAAGTAATGCAGCAAAGAGTTCGTCCGCATCATCATTTTGACCATGCCTGTAAGACACTCTAATACGCAGTCGAGGAGATGAAGAGGTGGAAGGGAAACGAGCTTCCGGGGTCGGCAGTGGAGCATAGCTTCAAGCCTCGATCGTTGAGCTTTCTACCGTCACGATTGATGAGTCCAAAACGATGTGAAATGAGATCATGCGAAGTTATGAGGTGGTTGGAGGATAGGCTCATCACGACTAGAGAACCTCGCATGGCCGCAGCTGTCGTGCAGCGAGAGCTAGCGATCGACCGGCTGAAGAGGAATGCAACTATGCTGCGGCCATACTCTGGCGAAGAGAGAATTGTCTGTAGCGAAGCGAAGCCATGGAGTGCGAGGCCGCCAGACGTGAAGCTACTAGAAGCATGCCGGGCCCATGCCGTATATTAGCGATCATGCCACTGAGCAATAAGAGTCGACTGAAGGCTTCATTTTCTTTCATGTACGAAATCCTATTATTGCTCGATAGGTATGTATGTATAAGTAGGCTCACGCGCACGCCGACTCGCCTCCGCGGCCCTTCCCGTCTATCTTTAGGACCAGGGTCCAATATGTTGAAAGAAAGGGACAGCCCGCGCCCATCTTCGTCAGTTAAGGAAAGGGTCCCTTGATTCTTGAGAACAGCTGTGGTTATTATATCCTAGGTGCATACCTACCACTTCAACAGTCTTTCCTCCATCCCCCATCGTGGTCAGTCACTCCTTCTCCACCCCTCTATACTCCATCAGACCGTCCCGCATCCACAGCGACCAGGTCGAACCCCGTCCATAACTCTCGTTCTTCCCACAGCTTATGTCCGGCGGCCCATCCGGCTCCACCTTCTGGTCGACCTTCAACCGCCCACGCCGTCGCTCCTCAGTCGCCTTGCCACGACGGGAACCGGATCGCCACGAGAAGCCCGACCGACACAGCGCCTCCACTCGCCCCTGGTACAGCGTCAGCAGCAGCAACTACGGTAACGGGTCAATGCAAGACAAAACCGCCTGGATGAACCAAGGGCAGCGGGCGCGGTACGTCAAGACCGGCTGCCTGATCGCCTTCGTGCTGCTCGTCATCTACTTCGTCACGCCCGGCAGCTATGACGCCAGCAGCGTGGTAGGCTCGACGCCCTCCAACCCGGGCGTGGTGGACAAGGTCGCCGGCGGATTGGGCGTCGGTGGTGATGTCGCGTCCGACCCGTCCGTGGCGACCGCACGCTGCACCAAGAGCTACTCTAAGGATAAGCCGCTGGTGCAGTATGCGCTCATGATCGATGCGGGCAGCACCGGCAGCCGCATCCATGTGTACCGTTTCAACAACTGCGGACCGACGCCGGAGCTGGAGAAGGAAGACTTTGAGATGACGGCGAAGAAGGAGGGCGGGAGCGGATTGAGCAGCTACAAGGACGATGCTGAGGGCGCGGCCAAGAGTTTGGATGTGCTGATGGAGGTGGCGATGAAGAACGTGCCGGAGAAGCTGAAGGGGTGCACGCCCATTGCGGTCAAGGCGACGGCTGGGCTGAGGAAGCTGGGCCCGGAGATGAGCGATGCGATCTTGAAGGCGGTCAAGACTCGTCTGGAGACGGTGTACCCATTCCCGCTGGTCGATGATGAACATGGTGGCGTGGAGGTCATGGATGGTAAGGACGAGGGCGTGTATGCGTGGATCACGACGAACTATCTGCTGGGCAAGATCGGTGGTCCGGACAAGACGCCGACTGCTGCTGTGTTTGATCTGGGTGGAGGAAGCACGCAGATCGTCTTCCAGCCGACCTTCCCTCATGCTGCTGACGGTGGCATGCCCGCGCCTGAGCAGATGCAGGCAGGCGACCATAAGTACGACCTGTCCTTTGGCGGACGCGAGTTCTCGCTCTACCAGCATTCATACTTGGGCTACGGCTTGATGGAGGCGCGCAACAACCTCCACCGTCTTGTGGTGGAAAGCATGGCCGAACAGTACCCCGACTCGACCGCCTGGTTGAGCCAGCCCATCCCCAACCCCTGTCTTCTGCCAGGCTCGACCCGCGAGGTGGAGGTCAGCATGGGAAAAGACCACGCTCTGGGCGCAACCGTGACCGTCAACATGACCGGACCCACCTCCGGCAGCGGCGTCCCCACGCAATGCCGTGGCCTCGCCGAGAAGACGCTGAAGAAGGACGCCAAGTGCGACCTCGCGCCCTGCGCCTTCAACGGTGTGCACCAGCCCAGCCTCGAGAAGACATTCGCGCGCGAGGACGTCTACCTCTTCTCCTACTTCTACGACCGCACCGACCCCCTCGGCATGCCGGAGTCGTTCACGCTGCGTGAGCTCAAGGACCTGACCGCGCGGGTCTGCCAGGGCGGCGACGCCTGGCAACCCTTCACCGCCATCCCCGGCGCAATGGAGGAGCTCGAGGGCCGGCCCGAGTCGTGTCTCGACCTCAACTTCATGTTCGCACTGCTACACACCGGCTACGAGATGCCGATCGACCGCGAGGTCAAGATCGCGAAGAAGATCAAGGGCAACGAGCTCGGTTGGTGCTTGGGCGCCAGCTTGCCGCTGTTGAGCAAGGGCAGCGGGTGGCAGTGTAAGGTCAAGCAGGCTAGTTAGATGGTGTATAGACTTGCAATGTTCGGAGGGAGGAAGTGGGAGCTGGCATGTATATTGGTCTGGGGCTGGATCAAGTGAGGGAGAGTCTTGTAGGGATACATAGGCGTTGACATGGGGGATTGCCTTTTCTGGTTTGTGTTAGATGGGGGTAGAATCTAGATGCTTTGCACATGCGTCCATCTGCTCTATCCTCTTCATGATCTCGTTGGAAGTCGATATATGTCTGCTTGTATTCATGTTGCCATTCAAGACACCGCACGTGATTCAGCCGGTACCTGCATTAGCCCCCGCCGCTAGCGCTCTCGGCTGTGTGCGGCCGTGTGGCAGCGTTGGTGTGGGAGAGACGACGCCCACGACGCCCTTGATTCTTCCCAAACGGCCACCACCACCGCTTCACCTGGGGAGTACTTCTGGCTTCTCCATCAAGAATCCGTCCATTCATCTAAGGACCCCCAAACACCTTCACTTTCCTTGCTCGGCCTGCTCATCTTTGCATGTGATCAGCGTCCGGTGGTGTATCGCCCAGCGGATGCTGCGTTCCTTCTTGCTCTCACGTGCCTGGGTGCTAGACGGCTAGGTCGAGCGACTGACTCTCCTCCACGCTGTCGGGTTGAAGCACAACAGCATTTACGGAAGAATTCAAAGGGTCTCCCTGGCCTAGTCCTGAACATTCTCTGGCCAAATCAAGAATTTACTACTGCCTTTTCTTTCTTACGCTTTGATCTAATCACTGCCCCGGATTTTAGCTTTCTCTACAACCATGAGCCACGCCTTCAAGGACTGGGTGCACGCCCAGAACCTGGTCACGTACGGGAAACTCGAGGAGCTGCGCGGCGACAGCGTGCTCATCGACGCCGACGACTGGCTCAACACGCTGCTCTCGGCCGAGTCGCTGCGCGAGCCGCTGTTGCCCGCGCACGGCGGCCAGCCGTTCGCGCTGCGCAAGAACGTCGATGCGGAGCTCCAGCACTTCCGGACCGCGGATATCGTGCCGCACTTCATCTTCAGCGGCCAGGATCTGGGCTGTCGGGATCGCGTCTATGTTAGTCGGGAGGGGAAGAAGGCGGCCAAGTTCCTCGATGAGGCGTGGCGGACGTATGATCGGGGGCAGGGCGAGGAGGCCGTGAAGCTGTTTGGTCAGGCTTGTATGTTGTGCTCTTTGATGGTCTGAGATGAGGATGATGGGTGGTTGCTGACGTTCTACAGTGACTTATGGGAACTACCACATCTCACGCTGGTTGTACATGTACCTGTTCCGCAACGGAGTCAAGGTCTTTCGCGCCCCATTCTGTGCGGCTTCACAAATGGTCAAGTTCCGCCAAGAAAACATCGCCGTGGGCGTCGTGGGCGATGCGTCGTGCTTGGTGTTTGGTGAGGAGCGGGTGATTCTCGGTTTCGACTGGGAAGCTGGCAAATTCTCACTCGTCGAGTTCAGTGAGTGCGGTGGAAAGTGCATGCTGAATCGTCAGATGTTCTCCGACCTGATGTTACTCTCCGGGTGCAGCATCATCCCGCCACTTCCAGAGCTTGAAGCCGAAACACCGAATATGCGAGTGCAAGTCGCGAGAAGTATCCTTACTCGTGCGAATTACGATGGCCACGTAGCAGCGCAAGGGTCAAAGGATGAACTTTACATCGACACATTCCGCAAGGCCCGCTCCTTCATCAGACATCAGATCAACTTCGATTATGAAGGCAAGCTTGAGACCAGCGAAGCGAGTACCGCACCAAACGATGTGCATGAGTTTGCTGCACAGCGTCTCCCACCAGAAGTCGTCTACTACATGTCGCGAGGACTCCTTGGTCCGCGGGTTCTGAATTGGCGCGCAACACATCAGATTCTCGAAACGCCACCTCTAGATGGAGGAGTCACCGGCGCTTACAAAGACCTCGTCCAAGAAAAGCTACGTCCGATCCGAGCACAAACGCTGGCACTACTTACTCGCCTATTCGTGAGATATTATGTCAACAAGGAAGTCGACCTCATATGCTGGTTCAACGAGAGCGAGAAGAGACCTGTGGGTGTCAAGGACTTGAACGGACAGGAGATTGGGGTCGCTCCTGATAAGTGGAATGTGCGAACGGACGCTCTTCCTGATTTGCCGGGTGTGAAGGTTGTGGATCAGCCACTGCTCTATGCGATTGAGGCGCTCTCCGATGACGCTGTTGCGAAAAAGACAGTGACGCCTCGCGAACAAAGTGCGCCGAAACTTGAGGGTCAGGATGAGCTCCTTGCAAACACTGTCTGGAGATTCCTCCAAGATCGAACCTACATCAATCCGGATCATACGCTGTCTGCTTGGGGCAAGGTGCTGCGAGCATCGTTAGATCGTGCAAGATCTGATGGGTATCTCGAATCATGTGGGAATGAGGCTGTGGAGTCGATATTCCTGGCCACAGAATTACTGCGGCTGGATATCTTGAACACGAAGAACATGTTCAACTACACAGGCACTGCGGCACGCGGCACAGAAGCCGACAAAGCGAACACATTGCTGGTCAGTCGAATCGCATGTCTTGGCGAGTTTCATCACAAGGAGATCGGTTACACAGGTCCGCTGTCTCGTCACCTCCTCGCGTACCACCAGATGGCGGCTGCTGTCCGAAACAGCCTACGCGATCTACTTGAGGTGCACGCGTGCAACATGTTCTTGTCATCAGCGGTAGATCGAAAGCTACCGAACACGGCCATCACGAAGCTGGGTTCGGCATTTCCGTTCGAGCAAGAGCCGGATTTGGGTCTGTCGCTCCTGGTTAAAAGCTACCTCGATGAGCTTTCCAACACCACGGCCACGACCAACATTGCGAAATGGTTTGTCCATGCTCACGACATCAAGGGTGACCTTGACAAGGCGTGGAAGATGTGGGCGGCGGTAAGTGCTTATATCCTATCACTTCCCTGCATGATATGTTAGCTGACAGGAATTTGTGCTTAGATTAATGCTGGAGTACAAGCGGCAGACAGCAGCATCGTCAACAACGAGACCCGCAAGGTGTTCAAAACCACCGATGACTGGCTGCAACAGAAGCTGAAGGACGTACCTACCACCAATGGCACTGCTTAGCACGCGATGTCGATGCTGAGGAACAGCCCCACACCGCGAGTGACTTCGACGATCATATATCGGCACGGCCTAGAGCAGAGGGCAGTCAACGCTTGGTCGAACGGCGTGTCCGTGGTTTGATCGTGCGTATGACGCGCCTCCAGCGGATTCGACGTCGCTTTGGCTTGATCACTGGCGGTGGAGCAGAATTTGACCAGGCCATGGTGAACGCTCTGCAAGCGTATACAGCGCAAGCCGAAACCTCTGCGCATGCTAGCTTTGAGGAGAGTTTGAGACTTCTTTGCTTGACCCACAAGCGAGCATGGAGAATTGGCTTGACTGACATTAGCCGGCGTGGTGAACCATCTGTGGAACAACCGCTTCCGATATGCGGCCGAGCTACCTGAAACTCACTTGCCACACAATGAGAAGAACTTGACATCCACCTATCTTTTCGCTGTTGAACGCCATCGCTAAATCCTGCAGGCATGATCCCGTGTTGAATGTACCATCATCACTCCTCACCAAACCCCCTGACAGTCAGGCACGTTCTGCAGCCCTTACTTTGTCGACTTCAGATTCCCGTACCCGCCCTTTCCCTCGTGACTCTCATACGTCTTTCCCTCGGCCGTCTGTCCATTCCGCGGCCCTCGCTCCTCCAGATCCTTCCTCAACCACCCCAACACCAACTGCCCCAGGCGCGAATTCCCCTCCGCTCCCCCATCGCCCCGCACCAACTCAAACTCCTCCATCGGCCCCCACTTCTTCACCACGCCCATCGACATATGCACCAGATGCGTCGGCCACAGCGCGAGGTTATCCATGATGTGCGTCGCATACACCACCGTGCACCGCCGCGTCGCCGTCTCGCGCTTCAGGAACTGCAGGAAGTTGTGCCGCGACAGCAGGTCCAGGTCGACGGTGATCTCGTCCAGCAGCAGCACCGTCCACGGCCGCAGCAGGCCCATGCACAGCTGCACCCGCCGCCGCTCCCCGTCGCTCACCGCGTGCAGCCGCCACCGCACGTCGACGTCCAGCAGCGCCACCAGCTCGTCCCGCCGCGCCGGGTAGTGCTCCCCGCCCACCGAGCGCAGCAGCTCCGTCACCCCAATGTCGCTGCGCACGATCGGGTTCAGCACCCATTCGAGCCCTAGGTAGGTGACGCCTTCCAGCCCGGTCGCGAAGGGGTCCGCGCCGCCGACGTTCACGGTCGCGGCCGGCGCCATGCGTTTGCCCGACAGCAGGCGCAGGAGCGTCGTCTTGCCGGCGCCGTTGGCTCTATGGGAGTCAGCTTGTGGTTCTTGAAGTATGATCTCCATATGTGACAGGCTGAGGGAATTGAGAAGACCCTTCTACCACGCCCAAGGACGAACGGAGCAAAACACATACCGCCGATGAGCAACGTCCGCGACCCCGCCGGCACCTCGAGCGAGATGTCCTGCAGTCCATTCGAGCCGTCCGGGAACTTGAACGTCAGCTCCTTGACGCGGATGAACGGGTCTTTCTCGGTGACGGCTGTGTTCGCCATGCTGGAGATCTTTCGGTGGATTGCTCCGGAGGCGATTGGTGGTTTTCTGGATGAGAGCTGTCCGGCACCGGCAAGAATGTGTGTTTAGATTGGCTGGGGAAGCAGATGTTAGGAGTTATACAGGATGCATGTATGTAGTATTCTGGGGAGTTAGGATTTGTGTGTCTTACGGGGTTTACTGTCGAGAGCGGAGTCTTAAGACCAGATTCGGTGACGCGGATGACCTTTATCTACAAGAAACAGTATTCAATCCATTCTCTATGAAGGAAAACTTGTGTGGTGAATATTGAACGATCATCCCGTCGGCACGTCTTCTACATTTTCATGAAACCCAATGTCAGGTACTCGTCGATCGGGAACATGACGTGGTACATTTGGGACCTGTACCGCTCAGAAATGCAAGCTATGAAGGACTTACCACACGCTAGGGAGATATGGATGGTCTAGATTCGTATTGTGGATCATAAGGATCGTAAGAGCAGCTATTTGATCTTGACAATGATGGCAATGGCCGTTTGTCTTTCCACTTCGCAGAATGCATTGACTCTACATGTACAAATACACCTTCCGCCATGCTCGAAGCGGATTGCGTGATCTACATACTGTAGTGATGTTTAGTTCTCATTCAGATCGTATCGTCTAAAGCTCATCTTTGCTGCTGTCCTCGCCCAAGAACTTCTGCAGGATGTTGCTCCTGCTGACCAAATCATCAAGCTTCTCAGGCGCAAGACCGCCCTTGGCAGCCATACCTTGCAGACGCTTCAACTCCTTGGCCACGTACTCGGCGTTCTGCTCCGCTTTCTTTGCAACCTTGGCGTAGTACTCGGCGTACTTGTCGCTCACTGCTCCGGCAGCGGTCGCAAACTCCTGGTATGCAGCCGCGCCACCGCTCTTGAGGCTGGCGACTAAGGTGTCGAGCGACGGGATGGTGCCAGCGAGGGCGTCAAGACCACCTCCAATTGTGCGGTGTGTGCCGGCCTTCTCATTCATGAATGCGATCAACGCATCTTGGGAGCGGGCACCACTGTATGGGATGGCCTCGGTGGAGCCCTTGGGGTAGAAGTTGATGGTTGGGTAGCTCTTCACGCCGGCCTGCTGCGCGGTAGCCTTGGCGTTCTCGGCCTCGCAGTCAACCTTTGCGATCAAGACACCCTTCTCGGCGGCGAAGTCGGCAGCCACCTTCTCCCAGACGGGAGCGAGGGTTTTGCAGTCTACGTAATGATATTGTCAGCTCACTAAACAAGAATCGACTGAAAGTAGACATGGCGCAGTGACTTACGTCCACACCATGGCGCGGTGAATGCCACAATGGCATCCTGGTCTTGGCCAATCAACTCGCCGAACGTCTTGTCGTTCAACATCTCTACATTGCTAGCCACTGCCTTCTTGGCCTTTGTCTTCAATCCAGTCTTCTCCTGCACGAACGCAGTCAAGCTCTCGAGGTCACGTCCTCCCTTATAATCTTCCGGCTTGTCACTCTTGCCATCGAACCACTTGAGGGTGGGGAAGCCCTGCACGCCAAATCGTTGACCCAGAGACTTCTCGGCGTCGGCGTCGACCTTGGCGATGGTGACCTTGTCCTTGAGTGACTCGAAGTTGGTGGCAAGCTCCTCGTAGACGGGAGCAAGGTTCTTGCAGTGACCGCACCAGGGAGCAAAGAACTCGACCAGCGCGGGCTTGCCAGCCTCGAGGACGATCGAGTCGAAGTTGCTGGGGATGAGGTCAACCACAGCAGAGGCGGCACTGCCACCGACCAAGGCCAATGAGGCGGTCAAGAGGGATGCGAAGCGTCCCATGATTGTGATATGGAGTGGGGTGTTATATTGTGTGATGTAGAAGATATCAATGGTGGGAGTTCGGCGTCGAAATGTTATAGGTATGACGGGTGGCAAGGGTCCAGGCACACGGTTTTGTAAGCAGCCGGAAAGAACAGCTGGCGACCAACAGATCAGAAAATCTTCAATCATCGATTCGTTCGATATTCTTCAAAACCTGGCATAGATAATGGGAAGAAGTATTGACCCCAGAGCTGCTCATGTTTGGCGCATGCTTCCAGTGGTACGCAATGCTTCGAAGTATCATATGAAACAGCTTGTATGCCTCCATTGGCGATGCGCTCGAATGCCTAGCTGCAGTATGCAGTATCTATCAAAACGAGATGCTCAATACTCTGACCGAGCAGTCATCACTTCCTATCGCCAACTGCGATGACTTCGAGTCCACGCCAGGCCGCCATCTCAGTGCATTGACGGCGCCCGACGGCCGAAGGTCTTGCTCCAGTACCACTCTATCAATGACTTTGAGATCTGTTCGCCCAACTGTGGCCAATGATATGCTGCCCTCATCTGTGCCGTAAGCAAGTGCTACACTTTCACTCGCCGAGTCGAGCCTGTGTGCGAAGGCTACTGCTGTGACAGGTGCAGAGGCGACGATACTCGTGATGCAGTCAACACTGTCGCGACCCAACCGCCATAGCTTGACAGTTTTGTCCCGTCCTGCAGTCGCGAACACCTGGCCAAGCTCCAATGGTGCCCATGAGCAGTCCAAGACCATTCTTGTATGGCCTTTGGGATTGGACGCTACGTTCTTGTATACAACTCCTATGCCGGCAGCGCGCTGAAACACAGCCCATTGTCGGTCTCTGCCAACACTAAGGAGGTAGCGGTCATCGGGCGAGAACGCAAGGCTTGTGACAGTCAGACTGTGCGCTGTGAGAGCTGGACGCACTTCTCGCCATTCTTTGGTCTCGTAAAGTCGAATGACGGCGTGGTCGAGTGAAGAGGCTTTGCAGGCCGTTGCCACAACGCTGCCGTCGTGCGATGCCGCCACACAAGATATCTCGTAGCCATGCCCGTATAGCTTCTCATGCTCCGGCCATAGAGTGTGTCGTGCGAGCAGGTCTTCATGCGGCGGTTGCGCTAAGTCCAAGGTAGACTTGGAAGGGGCTAATGCTGGATCTGTCTCCGTACGGTCGTCGCTTGCAGCGAAGTCTACGGCATCAGCATCATTGACGTCTGGCTGCATAGACACCGCTTTATTTGAGAGCCCTAAAACGGGGATATTGGCTGCGTCTGGCAAATCATCGTACGTCGTGCCAGATGTGCCGCAAAGCTTTGTGTGCAGCATAGCGACTGCCTTGGGCTTGTTGAAAACGCGCAATAGCTTTTCGTCCGCGCCGGAAATGATCTGACTCGGGCTGATCGTGTCGATACAATTAAGATCGTAGCCGTGAATTTGAGGTCGTGAAATTTCGTGCCATGTTGTAATATTGTCGTGCTTCCATTCCGCAGACAAGCGTGTAGTCTGGTCAGAGCCTGTGCTGAGCAAATAAGAGCCGTCTGTTGCCCAGGCTACACTACGAACCTCCTGGGTGTGACCACTGATACCCACTTGCTGTAGCCACATATCCGTCTTAACATCATGTTGCCAGACCCGCCAGCTCCCTGTCCGACCCAGACTTGCCACCGACTGCGCGTCCGGCGACCAGAGACCAATCCAGAATCCTCCTGCACTGCCAGTAGCTGTCGTCGAGCCTTTTTGCCCACTGATCTCACCCATCCGAGCACTGCACACCCAGACACCAGAGGCCTCGTCCGCCGACCATACAGCTAACGAATTGTCCGCAGAGGCAGACAGAAGAGTAGGTTGGCTGCTCGAACTTCTCGGCGCCCAGCGTGCTGTGTAGATCCAGTCTTCATGACCAATCAAGAGAGCTTCGAACGTCACTTGATATTGAGATTCTCTGTCGCCAACCTTATGTGCTTTGTTCGATAACGATTTCGTAGTTGTAGCGATTGATCGCTCGCCACTGGTCGAAGCGTCCTCTGGATTGCAATCTTTTGTGAATCGCCATAGGCGAACATACTTGTCCTGGCTTGCTGATGCTAGTAAGATATTGGAATCTTGAGTATCAGATTCTGATGCGAAATCCAGACTCCTGATCCAACCGTCATGACCAGAAAGCGTTGCTTGCAGCTCGTAGGTAGAATTCCGTGTCGTCTTCACATAGAGCTGGATCTTGGATGATGTCCCAGCAACTGCAAGTATGATGCTTCCATTCGGCAGCGCAGTGATGGCTGTGGCTAGAGGCAGATATCGAGGCTTCAACTCGATCGTGTGAAGCACAATCGATCCTGCGTCTGCGAACTCTCGTATTTTGACGAGTCCGTCCGCAGAGCTGGTTGTGAAGAGACCATGTTCAGGAAGTGTCGAGACAGTATTGACAGAGCTTTTGTGATCTGTCAGACAGTATCTTTCCTGGTAAGAAAAAGCATCTTCACCGGGAGCCCAAACACGAACAACATTATCTGCGCCACCACTGATGATGTATTGCACTCCTGCAACGGTATATATCTTTACGGCATTGACCACATCAGTGTGACCAGCTAGCAAAGCAGAAACGCCGTGGTGTTTAGGGTCATTGGGATTCCATAGTGCTATGTTCTTTCCAGCTCCAAAGGCAAATAGGCCTGGAGCCCAATCTGCGGCACTGGATTGTCTATTCCCACCGGCTGAAAGGTGGTCCGCATGCACTTGCATTATTTCCCCATGATCTGCCTTCGAATAGGTCTACATGAAGGAAGTATTGAAGTGTATCAAGTGCTCTGGTCAAAAATTGTGATACAGCACTAGTGCCCAAAAGGGTAGCTTTTATGTTTGGTGTTGCATCCGATCTGTCATGTGCTCAGGCTTGGGGTGGACTTCACTTTAGAGGATATCTCATCATGCCAGCATGTTCAAGTGGCTTGGCCATCCATCCTTGCTGAACATGATGAGTCGTAATGCGCCGTCACAACCCCTCGTTGCAATAATCGGCGCGACCGGTACAGGTAAATCGCAGGTACAGACATACCTTGAACCCTCTATCAGCTAGAAAGGTAAGTATTGACCTCTGTAGCTAGCTTGCCGTAGAGCTTGCGAAACGATTCAATGGCGAAATTATCAATGGCGATGCCATGCAGCTCTACGAAGGGTTGCCCATAATCACGAACAAGATCACATCTGAAGAGCAGGACGATGTCCCACATCATCTGTTGGGATGCATAGGCTTGCATGAGTCAACCTGGGTAGTAGGAACCTTTGTGAAGAAGGCTCTGAAGACTATCGAAGAGATACGTGGGAGAGGACGGCTACCGATCCTGGTTGGAGGGACACATTACTATACCCAGAGCCTGCTGTTCAAGGATCGACTGGCAGAGGAAGACCGAGATGGAGGTGTGGACAAGACGGACGAGATAAGACATGATTTTCCCATGCTGCAGGAGTCCACTGATGTGCTGCTGGAAAAGCTCAAAGATGTCGATCCGATCATGGCAACGAGATGGCATCCCAATGATCGCCGGAAAATACAGCGCAGCTTAGAGATCTACTTGAAGACGGGAAGGAAGGCCTCCGATATATACGCGGAACAACGCAGTCAGGTATCTGTGTCTGGAACGGACGATGATGGCACCGATTCGTCCATGCGATTTCCAACTCTCCTCTTCTGGGTACATGCCAACTCCGACACTCTGAAGGAACGCCTCGACCAACGCGTAGACAACATGGTCGACGCCGGCCTCTTGGACGAAGTCACCTCTCTGCAATCTTTCGCTACTGATCGGGCTCGGCAGGGTCGACCAGTAGACGAGACTCGAGGTATCTGGGTGAGTATCGGGTATAAGGAGTACATACCATATCTCCAAGCTCTACAGGCAAAGTCCGAAGATGCTGCAAAACGGGAGGCGGAAAGCCTGGAAAGGACGAAGATTTCTACGCGCCAATATGCCAAAAGACAAGTACAATGGATCAGGATTAAACTTGCCAATGCGCTTGCTCGGGCTGGAGCTAGCGATAGCTTATACCTCCTAGATGGTTCAGAGATCTCAGCTTTTTCTCAATCTGTCGTGGAACCTGCAAACGAGATCACGAAATGCTTCCTAGATGGTAGACCTCGCATTGAGCCTACAGCATTGTCCGACGTGGCCGCGGAGTTACTGAAACCCAAGCGCAATGACTTGTCACATGCGCCTGACAAGTGGATTAAGCAGCATTGCAGCTTTTGCGACGTTACATGCGTGACGGAGGACCAATGGGAGAAGCATGTGAAGAGTAAGCCTCATCGCAAGACTGTCAGTAAGCGGAAGCAGGCGGAAATGCTTGCAGTAGCACTCAAGGAGAAGAATGACGTGCCGGATTGATATTCGTAATTAATGATACGACGTTTGTATGAGGTCCCGCGAGAGATTGGACAGCGTAAGGTGTTCAGCAAAGTGCGAGCGGGTGGCTCTGATAGAGTGTGTCTAGAATCCTTCCACTTATCACATACCCTGCCACGCTGCATACATGCATTCCTCGGTCAGCTAATGATATTCGAAGGAAGGGCTCGCTTTGCGTTCGAATACATCAGTCTCGTGCCCTCCCCATTGCATTGAGCCAAGAGCAGACCAACCGAAACAACGAGCGGCAGCTCGATTCAGGAAAATGCTACCATGAGAACAGATGTATCAGATGATACGCCTCCAAGCTAGATTGTAGCTGTGCACATTGTTCGACTCTATCTATATTTGAGTAACGCATTCGCTCCTTTATGTAGTTCCTCCCAATCATGCAGAATCGCTCTGCTTGACTGCACGAGGCAAGAAGCAGAAAACTGCTACAGCAGTGACAAACTTGAGGCCGCCTGACAGCCACAGCACTGCTGGTAGTCCTCCCGAGCTGCGGAGTAACCACCCGCTCACGATCGCTCCTGCAACCAGCAACAATACGGCCGCCACACGCCGATCACGCTTCACGTTGTTCGTTGCAAAAAGCTTGAAGTCGCCCATGATATCGCAGTATGTACTGGTCAGCACGTTCACAGGCAGTTCATTGAAGCCCAGAATCCGAGAGGTGGCAATCTGAATCCCACTTTGAAAGGCAAGCGGTGGGATCAATGCGACGAGGTGGATATTGTCAATCACATACCCTGGATCTAGCGTATGTGGAGTCGAAGGATAGGGATTCTGCGGTATGAGATTTCGGGGTTGCGCAAGGGCTGCCGAAAGAAGTATCAGAAGCGCTTGCGCCATAAACAACAAGGCTGTCCAGAGGCGGTTGTTCGTGGCACCGGCAGGACATACAAGCTTGGTGACGCGAAAAGTGATGAAATTGCCCACCAGAAAGGACACGATGGAGACGAGGGTGGTGAGCCAGGCGTGAGGATTCTCAGGCAGACCAGAAGCGGAGAGACCAAGGATGACGGTGTTACCTTGACGGAGAAAGTCAGGACAATTGTCATACATGAGCGCTATGATTGTGCTTTACCTGTCTGCATGGCCACGAACATGCCATAGTTCCTGAAGCTGGCCGCATCGACCAAGCCGGAGACGAAACAACAAGCTAGCAATGGCAGATCCGCATGATCCTTCTGTACGGGGCCGGTCATAAATGCTCGAGAAAATCGACTTGGAGGCACGGAGGTCTTGCCGTCTTGCTGCTTCTCCAGATAGTCCTGGCTCGTACCGTTTGACTGAGCTGGAGTTCCATTTTCGCGCCGCAAGTGCTTTTCTGCCTGTACGTGATCTTGTGTCATTCTTTCACTCCACGAGCGGACTCCAGCTTGCTAATGTCCAGCGGAGGGATTAGAAGAATAGTTCCTCGGTATTTATTTAATTGTTTCTTATCGCAATGAATCAGATGGATGGGTGAGGACGCTAGGATGTTGTGTCGAGATGCGCCGGTGTCGTAATAAGTATTTCGCGCTATCTAGGTACGTTCTAGGAAGACCAACAAACGCAAAAAACTGGGGTGTTCATACTTATATGAGCACAATACATCAGCAGCACAGTATTGTCGCGACCGAATCTTTGTGTATCTCATACAGAACACATTCTCATGACTCGGTGGTGTCGACGATAGTCGCCTCGGGCATGCAATGGTCGGAACGGATCTAGCCGAAGCACTTAGGCACGATTACATGCTATCGCGCTTTCCGCGTCCATGTCGTGTATATGGCGCGTATCCCAGTCCGCAACGCTCTCTTCTGAGCAATCGTACGTAGCGACAAGCACAACAACCACACCATCATGCCCGGCGTAGTCAAGTCAGAGCCGATGAATACCATGGCTACGATACCTCCTAAGCGACCGCTTCAGGACAGCACCAATTCGCGGCATAATCAACAGACGTCGCCGTCGAAGAAACGGAAGCTTGATGCCGTAACCACACCCAAATTCAGGACGCCTGCGAAGAGGGGAGCCAATGGCAGACACATCGGGTCCAGCCAGCCGAAGAGTCAGTTCGAAGAGGAGGTTTTGGAGAAGTTGACCCAGGATATCGATGCTCTGAAGCAGAAGAACTCGGAGAAAGATCAACACTGGGCCCGCCCTCCACTCGGTGACTTCAACCCTCAGACAGATGAGCTTACCTTCCAACAAATCGACGTGGAAGAAGGCACTTTACATGGTGGTAAGACTGCTGTCAAGCTGTTCGGAGTGACGGAGAACGGTCACTCCGTGCTGCTGCACGTTACAGACTTCCTCCACTACCTATATGTCGCTGCGCCGATGTCCTTCACCAAGAACGACTGCGATGGGTACAAGGCTCATCTCGAGACAAAGCTAGCCCAATACGAGCCCGCCATACACTCGGTACAGATGGTTATGCGTGAGAACATGTTTGGCTACCAAGGCAACCAGAAGAGCCCGTACCTCAAGATCACGGTTACCGACCCCAAATACATAAGTCGGCTACGCACCGCCATCGAACAGGGCAACGCGAACTACAAAGGTTATTGGAAGGTCGCCGATGGTGGGATCTTGACCTTTGACAGCATCCAGTATATCCTCCGGTTCATGATTGACACCGCGATCGCCGGCATGTCTTGGGTCACTGTTCAGGCAGGAAAATACCATATGATCCCCGATCGAGATCGGCATTCTCATTGCCAGATTGAAGCATATTGCCATTATCGCGATCTTATTGCACATCCCATCGACGGCGAATGGCAGAAGATGGCTCCCTTACGAGTCCTAAGCTTCGATATCGAATGTGCAGGCCGCAAAGGTGTCTTCCCTGAAGCCAACATGGATCCAGTCATTCAAATAGCGAACGTCGTCACCAGATACGGAGAGGAGAAACCTTTCGTGCGGAATGTCTTCTGTCTGGACACTTGCAGTCTGATCGTCAATACTCAACTCTTCGAGTTCGGGACTGAAGAGAAGATGCTGATGGCATGGAGAGATTTTCTGGAAGAGGTGGATCCGGATGTAATCATTGGATACAACATTGCAAACTTCGATTTTCCGTACCTGCTGGATAGAGCACGGCACCTCAAGGTTGGGAGATTTCCATACTGGTCTCGATTGAAGAACGTCCAGTCGATGTCGAAGGAGACCAACTTCTCGTCTAAGCAGATGGGTAACAGAGACACGAAAGCAACCAACACAAACGGGCGATTGCAGCTAGATCTGCTCCAACTGGTGCAGCGAGACTATCAGCTTCGAAGCTACACCCTCAACTCTGTGTGTGCACATTTCTTGAACGAGCAGAAGGAAGACGTGCATCACACTATGATCACCGAGCTCTTCAACGGAACCCCGGAATCTCGACGTCGTCTTGCCGTGTACTGCTTGAAAGATGCATATTTGCCACAGCGATTGATGGACAAGCTGATGTGTCTTGTCAACTACACTGAGATGGCAAGAGTCACGGGCATCCCGTTCAATATGCTACTATCGCGAGGTCAGCAAGTGAAATTCCTAAGTCAACTCTTCCGAAAAGCTCTAGAGCAGCAGCTGGTCATTCCAAACCTTCGAAGCGAAGCGTCCGATGATCAGTATGAAGGCGCTACTGTCATTGAGCCGACCAGAGGCTACTACGATGTGCCTGTAGCCACACTGGATTTTGCTTCTTTGTATCCGAGTATCATGCAAGCGCACAATCTGTGCTATACAACACTGCTCAACAAGAGTGCTATTGATAAGCTGAAGCTGGTGCGAGATGAGGATTATATCCAGACACCGAATGGAGACTTCTTCTGTACGAACAAGGTCCGCAAGGGATTGCTTTCGCAGATTCTCGAGGAGCTGCTGGCAGCTAGAAAGCGTGCGAAAAAGATGTTGGCAGTTGAAACCGACACTTTCAAGAAGGCCGTGCTGAATGGTCGACAGCTGGCACTGAAAGTCAGCGCCAACTCAGTGTATGGTCTTACTGGTGCAACCACGGGTAAGCTACCATGTCTCGCCATTGCCAGTAGCACCACGTCCTATGGTCGACAGATGATCGAGAGGACAAAGCAGGAGGTCGAAGCGCGATATACCATTGCCAATGGGTACAGTCACGACGCTCAGGTCATTTACGGAGACACCGATTCGGTCATGGTCAAATTCGGTCCTAACGATCTCGCGAAAGCCATGGAGCTCGGTCAAGATGCGGCGCAATATGTCTCGGCAAAGTTCATCCAGCCGATCAAGCTGGAGTTCGAAAAGGTCTACTACCCATACCTACTTATCAACAAAAAGCGGTATGCTGGTCTATATTGGACTAGACCGGACAAATACGACAAAATGGATACGAAAGGTATCGAAACAGTGCGGCGAGATAACTGCAGACTTGTGCAAACGGTAATTGAGACGAGTTTGAGACTGCTTCTGATCGATCGAGATGTACAGGCTGCTCAAGAGTAAGTCAATGCTTTTACTGAGTTTGATGTCGTGCTTCAAACTGACATTGTTCAATAGCTACGTCAAGGACACCATTGCCGAACTGCTCCAAAACAAGGTTGACATGTCGAACCTTGTCATTACCAAAGCCTTGACCAAGAATGATTACGCCAACAAGCAAGCACACACTGAGCTGGCAGAGCGCATGCGTAAACGTGACGCTGGGTCCGCGCCTGCATTGGGAGATCGCGTTGCATATGTCATGATTAAAGGCTCTGCTGGTTCTAAGGGTTACGAGAAGTCTGAAGACCCCATCTTCGTCCTCGAAAATAACCTCCCCATCGACACCAAATACTACCTCGATAATCAGCTCGCCAAGCCTCTTGGACGTATCTTCGAACCCATCCTTGGCGAGAAAAAAGCCGCTTCGCTCCTCACTGGCGAGCACACCCGCGCCATCTCTGTTGCCGCGCCTACGATGGGTGGGCTGATGAAGTTCGCGCAGAAGACCTCAACATGCCTAGGGTGCAAGAAACCGCTGACCTCGAAGGAAGAAAAAGAGGGCGCTGTGGGTGAGGAATGTCGCCCACGCTTCGGCGAGCTCTACCAGAAATCCCTCGGCAAGGTGTCCGAGCTGGAGGTCCGGTTTGCACGCCTCTGGACTCAATGCCAACGGTGCCAGGGTAGCATGCACAACGAAGTCATCTGTTCGAGCCGCGATTGCCCCATCTTCTACATGCGCATGAAGGCGAAGAAGGACGTCGAGGATGCGGGCAAGGAGCTCGATCGGTTCGATAAGGATGCCTCGCTGTGGTAGACTACTGAACATGGCGTACGCCAGGGGGTTTGAGATTTGGCTGCCATTTCTTTTTATCGACGAAAACAATTCTATACAGGGGACAATATTCTGTTCGCATCACGTGTGATGCCTACCAGGTCACGGTCTTGCAGCGCTGGGTGTCGAGGAATCTTCGAAAGCGTGGCGCTGTGTTTAGAAGTTAGGTATCGGGCTATGTATGTCTGTACGCAGGAATGATAACAGATCTGGACGGGACCTCAGCGAGCACAGGAGGCATTGCACTTTGATCCTACCGTCTGTCTATCCTGGTTGTTTATCTTGAGCTGGGCTGCACAGGATCGTAGAATGTATGCCATATCTACCACCAATCTACAGATCAAATACGTCCTACACCAAATCCCAACGCACCGAAACATCAGGTCCGGAAATTCGCGTTCGGATCATCGTGGGAGAACATGATAGGCGGTCTAGGCCCTTTGAAGGTCGAGCAACAGGTAGTTACTTTGTATGGAGCATCAAGCATGCATCAGAACGGGTCCGGACCGGGGATGCTTTTCAAGAAGAAGTCCGACGACGCAGAGGCGTCGGCAGCATCGTGGCCCTCGAGGGGTCAGAATAGTACATGTGTTGTACAATAATAGCGTGGCGCTTGTTCGCCGCGGTGACATCTTCCAGCAACGCATGACACGATGACTACTGCAGTTGGTTGCCGTCGAGGGGCAGTAGTATAGCATGGGTGACGCGAGGAGCGGGGCTTGTTCGCGTTCGTGCAGCGTGTCTAGCTCGGGCCCTTTGCTCGACGTGTTTGGCGTTGTTAGCTGGGGGGTGGTGCATGCATACTACAGTACTACTACCATAGAGCTGCTGACGATGGTTGCAGACCTAGACCTAGAAGACACGGAAGTGGCGATGTTCACCTGAGAGAGCATCGGTGCGAAGCGAGACTGCTGCTCGGATCCCAGCTGACCATTGGCGCGCCAGGACTTGGCCGACGGAGCAAGGCGTGGTGGAGGGCTGATGCAAACATGTGCCATGTTGGAATGAGGAGAACACTCCGCAATGGTTTGTGTAGGTGAGAGCAATGGGTGGCCGCAACCGTGCGGCTGAAGGGCAGCCCACTACTCGCGTGTTGCTGCCAATGATATGCGAAGAGCACAGTAGTATGCAGGAAAAGGTGTCGTGAGCGAGGCGGACCAATGATGAGTCGCGCGTACCTGGCTTGCCACCCGAGCCCTCCTGCGGCGTACATGCATACGCATAATGCACCGGTCGGGTTCCTGCAGTAGTCGAATCGCCGTCCCATATTCATGAGCCCCACGACCTGATGTTCTCAGGGGAAGACCGATGTTTTCGCCGACGTGTCACGGCCCACCGAGGACCAAGTGTCATGCAGTAGAACAGACCGCGCAACGCTGCCCTGGAAAGAGGCGGCTGTTCCTGAAGTAGCGCATCTATGTCCCTTGGTTGAGAAGGGACCCAAGTGGCGTAGTCGTGTACAGCTCGGTATGTCGAGCTTCAGCTCTTGTTCATCACGAAAGCAGAGGGGTCTTGAGTGACACCGAAACGCACCCCGTGGTGGAATGTTTCAAGCAAGAGGAAAAGTCGATACAGCATCGGCAAACATCAGAAATCGGAGAGACTCGTGCTGACTGCTGAGCCTTGGTGAATCTACCCGTACGGAAAGGTACGCCGCACGCACTCATGCTTGACAAAGACAGGTAAAAGCCAAACGAGCGGGAAGCATGTTCCCAGTCAGGCCAGTCTCGTGCAAACATGGAGGACCGTCTTGAAGAGCCGCGGGCTTGGCATGGTATGAACGGCCCCGATGTGGCGCAACACCATCGTGACAACGAAAGATCAGCGGCTGCATGGCTTACGAGAATGCCGCACGGTGCTTTTGGCGATGCTGTGTTACGTTTCACCCAAACGACATCTGTCACAATTCTGATCTAGTGACGCACATAAGCTATAGATGCCATGCCATGCCTACGTCCACAGCACATGTTCCAGTGCGTATGGCTGAGGTCAGGCTTGGAAAAGTGCAGGGAAATCGGTCCCTCGATGTCGTCTATGCTGCCAGCTTTGGCCACTGGACGATCGGACCGCAACGGTTGCTTGCTGGCCATGATTGGTTGTATGCTGTCACACTCCGGATCCCAACGGCTAAGTGCGCGAGTGCTCACGGGCTGTCTCGAAAAACGCCATTGAGGACTGCCGCATGGTCGTATCCGACGCACGCACCAAACGAGAGTGCAGTAGAAAAGGAAAGGTGTGTAGCCGACTGTCCAGATCCAGTGCTGGCCCTGTTTCAGCATTTCAAAATGCTCGTCCACGAAATATGTTCTGGGTCGCATGTATGGGTTTACATAGCGCAGCAGCAATCGGACTACTGCAGCCATCGAATCCCCTGTGATATGCGTTCCTTATCGATGCACCACGACGGCCGTCTGACTATGCTGTACGTCAAGACAGGCAATGCATGGCCGCAGAGTCTGGCTGATCGGCCAGATCGTGTCTTGCTGGCGCTTACTTGCCGATGTCATGGCGGTGCTGCTGCTGGTATACCACCCCAAACGCAAGGATATCTAGCTAGACAATCGCTGTCGACGGTTTCCGGTAGACAGCTCGTCCGGGTGAAGCATCTGCCGCATGCTGCATGCATCTGCGAGTTTTGGCAAAGGAAGAAGAGCTGAGATGGATGTGGTGACCAGGTATGGTATGGGCGTGTGGCCAACGGGCGAGAAGGAGTGGTGAGCTTGTCGGCGCTAGACCGGATCGCGAGCGACTAGGGCTGGTCAGGTCAGGATAGCCAGGGGCAGCACATACCACCCACCGCCCGCTCCCACACGCCCACGTTGGAATGTCTCGCCTGGATTCATCATCGCCGTCTCCCTCCTCCGTAATCACCTCCTCCACCACCAACACCACCACCGCCGCCGCCGACCTTGGCCAGCATCATCACTCTTTCTGGTGCTGTGTCGGGTGTCTCAGTCATTCGTTCCCTCGTCATCACTTACATTCATTCAAAGTTGCGTCGCCGTCACTCTTTCCGGCCTCGTCTCTCTCCTTGGGCACGTCCCGTTCTCATTCTTTCATTGATCGTCAGCCTCCGCTCCGCGCATCGTCAACAGCCTTTGCCGGAGCTGTAGTCGTAATTAATCCTATCCGCTGGTCGATTCACCTACGGTCACCCGATCCCGCCTGGACGGTGGAAGCCTACCCCGTGCCCACCGAGCGCACGACTTCGATTCTACCTTCGCACATTGACCGGATATTGGTCCGTGGCAGCACCCATACCCTCACGCAATAACGCTCACGATCACGATAAGAAAGCGCTACAGAGTGCGACACGATTCGTACGATATTTCCGTCCAGCCCGAACCAGATCCAGGCCATCGAAGCGGGACCTACCCAACGCCAGCGGATACGTAAACAAGTCATGGCGGACATTATGCAGGCGCCTACCGAAATGGTGTCGTACCAGCCACCATCGGACATGGTAGACGTGGACGGCGGCAAGATGTTGATGCAACCGCAAAGCCGGACCGGCACACCGTCAAACATGAACGCGAATGCCAACTCGCGCCGACCGCCGAGGAAGAGCACTCTTACCCAGCAACAGAAGAACCAAAAGCGGCAGCGAGCGACGCAAGATCAGCTCATGACACTCGAAGTGGAGTTCAACAAGAATCCCACCCCAACCGCGCTTGTTCGAGAGCGAATTGCGCAGGACATAAACATGACCGAGCGATCTGTTCAGATTTGGTTCCAGAACAGGTTTGTGTACCGACAAAAGACAGCTATGAGAGACTGCACTGACAAACTCGTAGGCGAGCCAAGATCAAGAACATCGCCAAGAAGAGCATTGAAAGTGGCGAGGATTGCGACAACATTCCCGACTCAATGCGACACTATCTTGCAATGCAGGCGTGCGGCCCTGGCGGCAAAGGTCTCGTTCCTGGTGTAGGGAGAGCCGGCCCCGGATATCCCGCATACGGAAGCGGCACCTTCTGCCTCAACACCGATCCGGCCAACAGCAAGACCGTCATCCAACACTTTGCGTGTCGGTCGTTATCCATAGGATCCTGGCGGAGAGTTGGCCAAAGTACGATGGACCTGGTCATCTTTTATTCTCCTGAGAAGTCATGCGTCACATATTACATCAACAACGAGAACGCCGGCTACAAGATCGAATATCCCTTTGCATGGATCAAGAATATTTCGCTTGAGCAGGGGGATGTGCTCTCCGCTGCTGAAGGCGCTTCGCAACGTTCCGGTGGACTTTTGATTGAGCTTACACGACCACCCAAATTCTACATGGACAGCTCGGGACTGGGTGGATTCTACGAGTGCGGTGACTTCACCGAAGATCAACAAGCTAGCCAGATCATGGTCCATCATCTTGGAGGTCCGTCAAAGGTGCTGAGCGGACAATTGGCGAAGCTTGTATCGCTCGAGACTTACCAGAACCGACACAACACATTCGACCCTACCGTCTTTGCCGTTTCTGCCCCGGTGTCACCAATGCGGCCGGCCAGCCAGCCCAATCATGTGGTACATCCGCATAACCCTATGTCCCTGTACCCACACGACCATACCATGGGCTTGATGGGTCCACCGGCGCCTCGCGGACACAAGCGTCAACGCAGTCGATCTGTTCCGGCCGCCTTGGACTTCACGCAGCTCCGACATCCCCTGCCGTCGTTTCTGATTCAGCACGAGGGTCAGCCGGCCCAGGGCCAAATGCAAGATCCAAACATCTATGCACCCATCCCGCATCCTCACCACGCGACCGGCTTCGCTCCTGAGCTTATGCCCATGGCACCGTGCTCAAACTTAAGCATAGACACGACCGCAGTGTACGGCACACAGATGGCATTCTGTCCTCCTATGTCAGCAACCACTGCCAACTCACCCAGTGAGTTTGGAACCCCCGCCTTTTTCGCATCGGCACAGCCTGGCGAGAACATGCAAACTCCTCAGTTCAACCCTCAATTCCACAACGGCTTCCTTGTTGTTGACCCTGCCGCCATGATTGGTACCAGCAACACCCCATTGTCCATGATCAGTCATGGTGATCCTGTCATCGCCGACCACTCGCCCCCGCTTTCTTCTATTGGACGCAGCCAGAGCACCGGCGATATCTTTGGGACACCAGGGGAGCACTCACAGTTCGGAGATGACAGTATCTATCTTGCGGAAAGCTTCAACAAACAAATGGCGTTGCCTTTCCGCAGCCCAATGGGAGATCAGTCGTTCCACTCGCCACTGCCCAATGGCGATTTCGACTTCAACTCTTCATCAGGACCTGGGTCAATGAGCTTCGAATGCGGGCCAACTCAAAACCCGGATGGATCGATGTCATTCCACTCTCCCGGCCAGCAAGGAGGATCACAGCAGCATCAGGACAGTGCTGTGTCGTTCTCTACCCCTGAGCAAGTCATGATGTACCACAGTCCCAAGGACAACCCAATGCTCTATCAAGATTCTAAAGTTTTCACGAGTCCCGGCCAGATGCAACAACATCCCGAGGAGCATCAAAATATGTATCAACATAGCCCTCTAGCTAACAGCTCGACTGGAGAGCACATGATGGGCATGTATGGTACCATTGATCCCCACAGCCTTGGTCAGCACCACCACCAGCAATAAAGTTAATGCTCGTTGCGGACGAAATAATTTCATGTGCTCAACGCGCAGATCGAAGCTACCGTGTGTCTCATCCATCCCTACGGACAACAACGGGTTCTCTACGAAGGACACCCTAATGATATTCTCCACTAATTCTTACATGTGATCGCTACATTCGCAAGATCTATCGCCATCTGGGAGCGCTTCTTTCGCACATCTTTGGGACTGATTGGCGTTTTCGCGGACCTTGGATAGGCTGCCGTTGCGCCCCGTTTTCTTTTTTTTTTCAATTTTCATTATGCTGGGCTTGCAGGGCATAGCCGTCGCTGTGCGCGCCTGCGTAGGACCCTGGCCCAATGCGCAGACCCGGATCGTCAGGTTGGGATCACGGAACATCGAGGCTCAGATCGTGTCTTATGCGTAACGACAGAAACATGCCAGCAGGAGGGGACATGGTGGCAGAGCATGCTCTCACCACTCGGAACAACACCCCGAGCGAGAGTGGTGAGGAGGTGGAAGCAGGCACGGGACAAGGTGTTGCGTGCGTTGGTTAGGTTGATCGAACTGGGTGGGATTTCTTTTGCCAGTTTTCGTTAACGTCCTTCAGTGTGTTATCGCCAGTCAGATAATCATGGCGCGCTTTGTGTGCTTCGAGGGCCAGGCGGTGTGACTACCGCAGGCTCACCCTGAAGTACGCTGCGCGTGTAGAAGAATCGAAGATACCTTGAGTGCTGAATGTGTTCCCATTTCTTTCGTCTTCACATGCTGCCAATTTACCAGTCACCAGACATTCGAAGCAATGTCGTCGCGTAACTCATCATCATTCGAACTCCAACCAAAGGTCATACAGTTTCCCAAGTCATCTCCTACCACCCCCTACCCATGTCTCCGCCTCCACGCATCCCACGCCACACTTCCCCCAACCATCTCCTCCTCGAACCCCTCCACCGCCGCCTCCTCCTCCCCCTCCACTCCCTCCTTCAACATCATCACCCCCTCTAACCACGCCGCATACCGCCCATCGCCCACCGACCCCCGCACCCTCGCCCGCCCTACCCCGCGCACCCCCTCAAACACCCGCAACACCCCAAAGTCACAGCCCCCATACATGCTCTGGAACACGTAAATCTCCAGCGCCTCCGCGCGCGTGAACGCCGCCGTCGCCTGCGCGCGCGTGAACCGCGCGTCCACGTCCAGCCGCACGTGCAGCACGAAGCGGCGCAGCAGCGGCAGCACGCGCGGGGATGTGACGGGATCCCGCAGCGTGAGGGGGCGCGGCGTTGGGGCGGAGGCGTGGAGCAGGAGGAGCCGTGGGAGCGTGCTCAGCAGCGAGGAGTGCGCGAGGAAGGTGTTGAGGCTGTAGAGCTGCGGCGTCGCTTCGTGCGCGATTTGCCGGTTCGTGAGCAGTAGGGCTGCGGAGATGGTGGGGGTTGCTGAGGATGGGTCGTGGTAGAGGGCGTAGGCGTAGATTTGAAGGCGGAGCTCGTAGGGGAGGGATAGGAGGGGGGAGAGCTTGGTGGGCGGGGAGAGGGGAGGGGAGTTCAGTGGTTGGGTGGTCATGGTAGACTGGTCGGTGGTCGCATAGCAGGAGTAGGAGGATGAGGGGAGTGTGGTATAGCTTAGGTGAGTTTCCAGAGCTGATGCGATTGAAGCTCTCGGTAACTACATCATTTGGTGTATACTCCAAGGTCCCTTAAGTAGGTTGTACCCTGGATCTTAGCATTGGTGGAGAAACAGATCAATGCGATGGATCTTCAGCTTCCTTCCTCGATCTTGATCCCACCGAATGAGGAAGTCAGAATTGTCTAGCGACATGCTTATTGAGCCGAGAGAAATGAAGTTGAGAATTACCGTGAGATAGCTCTTTCGGGGAAGCCAGTAACTAATGTATGTGACGTTGGACGTATCACCTACATGTATTCTGCGTCTCATGCGCGGAATGTGTGCGAGTCGGGGTGACAAGTATACCTTATGTAAGTAGAGACCCTGTGGTGTGCATGTACGTAGTTATTACTTCATATCGTACAAGTCATCGGTCGCCGGATAGAGCTCGAGTTATCTACCAGTTCACGCCCCATGGAGGCGAGACTTTTGCGGTCAGGAAGAACACGCCAACATATTAAGCAACTGGCCTCGAGCAATGATTCTTCATGATCGCCATGTCGTTTCTCTTATAGCGCTGCTCACTCTGCTTGTACCCACGCCCGGCTGTTGTATCAACACATTCAATCGCGGCGGTGTCTCAATATCCAAATAACAAACTGTCCGATTCCTATCGAACGGCTATCTTACAGAAGCCTGGGTTCCTTCCCAACAAATAAAGTGGTATCAATTGTACTCATCTTCCCTGTCCGAGACCGCCACCTTGAGAGCCAGGGAAGGTCATTCCGTCATATCCAGGGCCGAGTCCGAGATCAAAAGGCCACGGCCATGCGGCCTGGTTGACCAGATCTTCCGGCAGCTGGAACTCGGGCAGCGAAGTGGTGTTTGAGTTGTTCTCCATGTTTTCGGGAGACGCAAGCGTGGGTTTACGGGCAGTGCCACCCGGGTCCTCGGGGCCGATGTAGGTGGGGTCCATCGAGCGATGCTGAAACGAGACCCCGGTCCGACTGACAGGGTCACAGTTCTGCTGGGGAACGCCGACGGACGACATCATTTGCCGTTGTGCAGCCATGAACTCGTCGATCTTCTCGATCTGTCTTCTCAGTCCTTTACTGGCACCAGCGGTCGGCTGCAGACCGTACTCCAACCCTTGCAAGAGATCCGCGAGGGAGACCAGCAGTCCCCGGACACGCCGATAGCCTTGTTCTGTCAGCACCCCATTCATGACTGAGGCCAGAATTTGCCCGATGGAGCCCAGATGGTATACAAGAGGTGTGCTGATGGCACGCAGATATTCCGGAGAGATCGTATGGAAGGTCGTGAGGACATGTTCGACCACACCACATTTCTGATCGACGTTCGGAGTCACCGAGGTGCTGAACAAAGCCATGCGCACGAGTTGCATGGTGAACTGGATGTTGGCCGCCATGAAACCGTAGTAGTCTTTGCTACTGTCGCCCGTGAGCTCACGACTGTAATCCCTGAAGCATGGATGCAAGGTGTTGTATAGTTGGAGCACGCTGTCCATCACCTGAGTGTCCCCGATGCCGTCCGAAATCAGGAGACGTGTGACGGAGATCCGATCATTCTTGGGAAGCTTCACTCTGTGCACACGATGCACGATATGCTCTAGAATGCGGTAGAGATCAGTGATGAAGTTCTGGCCTCGTAGCCAATGGTACTCATCGAGCTGTGGCGATCGTTGAGCTCCAAGGTCTTCGTCGTCTGCTTCGCTTGGGTAGTGGACGTTGGCGTGCGTTTCCTGGACGCGCATCATCGAGCGGAAGACTACGGTCGAATAGATGTCCAGATTATACATCGACCAGAAGAGCCTGCGGCGCTCTTCCACTTCGATCACGGAGATGTCCCTCGGCCATTGCGCCTCATCATGAAATGACTGAATGCTAGAAAGCGTCCAGAAATGGCCGAGGAATCTCTGTGTGGAGCTGATCTGCCCATATTGAATGGACGTCAAAGCTAGCAAGGCACAGGTTTTGAGAAACCCGATCCCAGTAGCATGAGCCAAGTTCTGCTGCACTGCTTCCTGCGCGGCAGCGAAGAAGATTTCGGAAGCCTTGTCGGGGGTTTCTTGAAAGTCCACGCGATGTCCTAACGCCCCGTCGCGCGCCCTTGCCGCAGCCAACGCACAAGCGGCCATGATCGAAGCGAAGCATCCTCGATCCATGATGTGGTGCTGTTTGTTGACACGATCCCATAGCGTAGGACCGTGGAACAACTGAAGACGACGAAGGTCAGTCGCTACAGGCAGACGACAGGAGCATCGATGAAGGGGTCCTTACCGGATACACTGGATAGATGACTTCCATATAGATCTGCAGATACTGCCGAATGGCGCCCGCGCTCACCAAGGCAAAGGACCGCCATGCCACGCTCAGTTCCTCATGCGAGCAATCGTCTCGAATGAGCGCATATGCTCCTGTAACGTCAAGCGCGCCCTGCGAGGTGAGTGTGTAGTTGCTGAGTTGCGGACGCGCCGCCGAGGACTGATCTGGCGCACTCAGCAGAGGTGAAACGGGGTCAGGTTGCGACGCCGTTTCGTTCCTCCGACTGGGAGGCTGCGATTGTCCAGCCTGGACAATCCCTGGCGAAGTCGGTCGCTCTGTAGGGTTGCGCCGGCGCCGTGACGGGCGTTTGTATGTGCAATCCACTGCAAAGTCATGGCAGTTCTGACACTTGCGCAGGGGCTCTTCCGCGCTGGGTCGACAGCGAATGCTGCGGCGATGACACAAGTCACACGCCTGACTGATGCGTTGCAGCTTCTTCGGACGCTCGCTAGCCGAAGGGACTGAGGATGACATGAGGATGATGGGGAGCAGGAGCTGGCGCCGTCGGCTGAGCGGATAAATGGCGTCCACCTAGACGCAGGGAATTGGTAACTGCCGCGAGATCGATATTCGAAAGTCCTGTTCGTCTCTGCGGCCTCTCACGGACTGCGACCGCTACGCGCGTGATGCAGGATGAAGTGGATGAACGACAACGGATGAAGAGGATGGTTGTTGCTGCTGTGCAGACGGACAGCAGTGCTGAATGGTCCGCGAGCGCGGTTGGACGCTTGCTATGTAAGCTCTGAGCATGTCCCGTGCGCGGTGAGATCCTGCACCTGCTACCCCCAGTTCCGTACATATAATGGGGGCTCTCCCTTATGAACAGTACGGGAAGCTTCTCATCCTTCTCTCATCGTACATACCCTCACTCAGCCACCCTTCGACGCGAGTTCCCCATTCCAGCTGAGATGCACTGTCCATGATCCGTTCCATGCAGGCTGCGGTGACGTCTGCGTGCACTCTGCCATCCGTATGGCCCTTTTGCGACTGCGAGAGGACCGACATGAATCGCCCAATCGAACCAATTGAAGCTCTTCTCTGCTCCCCCTGTCACGTGAGCAGCCAACACCTGACGTCGATCAAAGGCCGCTAAGTTCAACTGTCGTCATGTTCTAGACCTCTGGCTTTTCTTGGCTGCATGGAGATACTCCGTACTTCTCTGCACGCGCATGGCTCCTCCGGATAATGTCCTTGTTCAGCAGCAGTGGGCCGCAGAGACCTGGGAAAACAAACTATCAAGCGTCCATCCGAGCCATCATCGAGATCGCCTTACTACCGGCCGATTGCCAGTCTTTTCTGCTCAACGAACCGACCCTTGGTGCCTTGTTGCTTCTGCAAAATTGCGTCTCTGTAGATCGAGCGCGATCAAACTTGCCTCGGAGGACTTTCCTCTCACATGTCTCGACCTTGAATGCGCATTCCTTGGCGATCGTCACCAACGTTGCGAATCCGAGGTCTCAATCCCACTCTTAATCGAGAGTACCAAGACAACCCCAGAACAAGGCGTGTGACTGCAGCATATTGCTGCTCACTTCCTTGTATGCACGTCATGCACCCTATCACAGTCGCCCATCTGGTTGGAACGGGGAAGCATAAAGCGGACTTGTTGGGCAGCGCCGCATTGGAACGCCATGGCGTGGAGCTCTGTCCAGTACACGGTGCGCGCCGGCACTTGAACCTCCCGCATCTCCGCTGCGCAAGTTTTGGGATGCTTCCGAACAAGCGAAATACCGGTGTGCACACATGTCAGACACTGGCTGGCAATGCTCGGGCCACGGTTGATATAGACAGGAAGACACCGCTAACTTACAGCATCCGCGCTCGACTGATAGACGATTGAACTGCTGGCCTAATGCACGCTTCGCCTTTGTCATGTACACTGCAAGCCAGAGGGTCATCGATCACAGCGATGCAGCATGAAAGTTGCTGACATGTCCATCCAATTTTTGCATGCCTGGTCATCGTCGAGAAAGAACGATATGATATCCTCCAACGTTACGAACAATCGTCATGTATTCGGATTTCAATACCACGATCGTTCCGTAGCGCTGTCACGTTTCCTGTACTAGGTCCCTTCACGGAAGGTCCTCAATGCACATGACAGGGATCTGAGCGCTCACTAGCCCGTCGAATCTCAGACATCCCGTCCGTGGTGAATCTGCCCGACAGATCGTAGATCTGATTCGATGTTCAGTCATGTCGCCCAGATCGGAAAGTGAGGCAGACTCACGTTCGAAAAATAGCTTTTCCGGACACGAATTTGACGGCGTCTGCGAGCAAACGTTTATTTGGAACCAGTCTGCTGTAAAGAGTAGAGGTTGAACTGAGTTGGTGCTAGAGCCAGATACGGTATGGCTGGCGTCCGTCACGACGTTGTCCGGATGTAGTCCTCCATCGACCTTGACTGCAGGCTCAATGGTGTTCCGAGAGGGAGTGCATGATAATGGGTTGTTGTCCTGGTAGACCTGCACACATTGGAAGTCTTTTCGATGCGTGCGCGATGTAAGGTGAGACAAGCCCTATGACGTGTGTTATGTGTATAGGGCTACCCGGGGGTTTACTACATCTCAACACCATGACGCCTATGGCTGACATGGGCTGCCATGGGCTGAAAATACAACACTTGCGCTTCCAGTTGCGTTGGCATGTGCTTGAACAAGGCACCGGGACAAGTACAGACCAGCAGAGGTGGATGAGCAAATCCTCACGATGTGATCTAATGAGAGCGAATAGCTATCTCATCGCAACGGCGTCGATTGCAAGCCAGAACACCAAGAGATCCGATGCATGCACTCTCGTATGTAGCATACGCATCCGCGTTCTTACGTGCCGCCATGAGAGCAAGGTTCGAGAGATCGGACTGTAATAAAGCTTACTGGCCAATACCAATAACTGGTGTCTGCGCCGCATTCTCCTACAAATCTAGGTTCGGAATCACGGTGTTTGTGTTAGCAGAAATAGTACCACGAGCTGAATACGGGCCCTGCACAACAGCTCACGGCAGGCTAGAATCCTTCGATCATCCATAATGGAACGTAAGTGGCGGTGTGCTATGGTGGGCAGATGGTAAGAACTCGGTGCTGCATGAATAGAGTTCGCAAGGCCTCCCATTCACGTTTATTCTAATCTTAGGGAGAAGTCGTGCTAGCTACAAGCTGCTATGTCCCAGCATCTCGGCACGACCAGTGCACGATCTCATCTGCTACTACTGATGGGTGCCCTTCGTAAGCTTGGTATCATCTTTGACCAAATAGACAACGTGACAGCCTCGATGTGGTCGCAAGGCTCAAGTGATCCTGGCCAGCATGAGCCAACTTGGGGCGGCGCGGTGTATGAACAATATTGGACTGTACAGTGCTGCAGATCCTACAGCCTTTGTTAATTGCGATCCCATCACAATTGTCACACTTGGGCATGCATCTTGATGTGCTTAATTTGGATATGCCGCAGACAAGTTTCAGTACTGCACGGTAGCCAACTTAATGTACCCAAGGCCAAGACCTGGTGTTGGGGTCTGTAGTCACAAGCCGTCGACAGGGATCATGCCTGTTTATAAGCACCACCTGAGCATAGCAGGCAAATTGCTAGAGCCGGCTTCACGAGGTGGCTCGCGAAGTATGGTCAGTTCAATGTGCCTTTGAAAACAATCCAACAGCACGTCTATTACCGATGTACATGTACGTTTCACAAAGAGCGCTACAGATACCAATATCTGGAGTTGTGAATCAGGTTCAATGCCGAGACACCGTCGTAAGGTGCACACGCAATGGAGAGATGCGCTATGAGGCTATTTTAATGGCTTACGTACGACACGACTTCACGTCCATAGCCACTCACCAAGCACGTCCACGACCATGTTTTGTATCCATGGAATGCTATGTGCTGCCACCAGTCATTCATGAAACTGTTCATTCTTGGCACCTGATCTGATGCAGACTTCACCGATCACCGCCACTTAGAGCAGTGGTTGGAAGCCATTCGCGCCCATCGCCAACGCCGCAGCCATGGCAGCTAACGATTACCGCCACGATGATTCCTACTCCCCTTCGCCGATTCATGCCTATTCCTCCACCACAGCTCCTCAATTTGCAACAAGCCCATATCACGACTATTCCGATGATGCGCGATCGCAACACACCACCGCTGCATCACCGTTCGATGATCGCGTATACCCGTATGCGCAACGAAACGCCCCACAACGATCCAGAAGCGACAGAAGCGATGATGTAGATCCTTTTCAAGACGAGAATGCTATACCGATGAACGGGAGGAAGAATGTGATGGAGTCCACCACAAGCGTGGCTCCTATGCTGCCACATGAGATGGATGACCCCTTCGTTAGAGACATAGACCCCCAAAAGCAAACGCGGAGGAGTCAGCCGGCGAGGTGGTTCAAGGGAAAGATCACATGGGTGGTCTATGTCTTGACTGTCGTCCAGTTGGTTGTATTTATCGTGGAGATTGTCAAGAATGGTGAGTAGACATGTGTGGAATACTGAAATGGGCCAAAGTGCTGACCATTTATTGTGCAGCTACTTTGACGAAATCGCCTATTGAGATACATCCTTCGTTCAATCCCATGATCGGGCCGTCCCCATATGTACTAATCAACATGGGTTCTCGATACCAACCCTGCATGCACAACATGCCAAACGTCCAAAACGCCTCAGAGACGATTTCTTGGCCATGTCCCAATGCCACCTCGACGACTGGCGATAGTGTGACATGCTCGTTGTCTGATCTATGCGGCTTCAATGGCGTTCCAAACCCCCACGTTGGCGGCAGCATCAACGACATGCCGGCTCCGAACCAATGGTGGCGGTTCATTGTGCCCATCTTTCTCCACGCCGGTATCATTCACATTGGGTTCAACCTGCTTCTCCAGATGACTCTCGGCCGTGACGTGGAGCGTTTGATCGGCAGCATCCGTTTTGCGCTGGTCTATTTTGCATCGGGCATATTTGGCTTTGTGCTGGGTGGGAATTTCGCCGCGAGTGGTATCGCCTCCTGCGGCTGCTCAGGCTCGCTTTTCGGAATCCTCGCCATCACCCTTCTCGACTTGCTTTACACATGGAAAGATCGGACGGGGCCGATCAAAGATCTGCTGTTCATTGGTGTCGATGTCATCATTGCTTTCATACTTGGTCTGCTCCCTGGCCTTGACAATTTCTCCCACATTGGAGGGTTCCTCATGGGTCTTGTGCTGGGCATATGCATTCTGCGCTCGCCAGCTGCCTTCACTCGTCGCCCAGCTACGGATGACGCCCGCCCAGTACGATATTCTGGCATTTCCGCCCCTACCGCCCATGCTGGCCCTGCCAACGACGGAATGAAGGCTTTTCTCAAGTCGCCTCTGACGTTCTTCCAGCACCGCCGTGGAGTCTGGTGGGGTTGGTGGGTGATTCGTGCTCTGATGCTGGTCGGCTGCCTGGTTGGCTTCATCCTCTTGTTGAAGAACTTCTACGTCTGGCGAACGACATGCGGCTGGTGTAAGTACCTCTCATGTTTACCCGTGACCGTCGGCAACACGAATTGGTGCAATGTGGGTAATCTGGACTTTACGCCGAATACTTCCGGTAGCACATAAGGAACCTCCAACGCGGCCTTTGTCCAAAAAGCGTGGATCGAATTCTTGTACAAGGCACCAACTTCTTTTATTTCCCTGAGGGATGGTGGGTGACTGCATAATCAGCTACCGTAGAGAGGCAGACCTGATCATAGAGGACTCGAGGTTTAGGGGATGCGGTTATGAATCGGCGATTGGGAATGCTTAAGCGCGGAGTCCACCACTACTGATTATCTCATAGCGCCGGTGAATAACTGTTGGGAAATTATAGAATAGCATATCTGGTCTATGGCGTCCGTACGTGTGCATTACAAAACGAATTACTGGCAGATCATTAGGGCATTCTTCGACATAAAGCGAACCTTCAGCTCTCGAATGTTCTTCTCAAGTGGTCGTGTAGATTCTGTATCCTTCAAATATCGACACATTAGGTATTTTATACACCACCAGCCAAATTAATAAAGCGTTCCAGCTCGTTTCCCTGCGTTCCTGTACAAGCCACTATGCAAACCTCCTCGCCCTTATGTCCAACACTCAAGTGATCACCTGCATATTCCCAAACTGCTCCGTCGTCGCCGTTGTCGTGTGCGCTCTCCCCGGAGCCACGCCGTTATTTCCGAACTCCACCAGTAGCTTCGCATGGCCCTCATCGTGATGCTTCGCGCTGCTTCCCGTCCCATTCACCGCCTTCCGCTCGTTGTACTGCTCCTGTTCTCTCGCTTCATCCTTTCTCGCTCCCCGCAGCGAATACAGCTGTTCGGCCCACGTAACCGGCGCACCGAACAAAGCCAGCAGGACGCAGAAGAACGTGGCGACGAAATGCCAGAGCAGGACCGCGGTGCTGCCGATTCCCCACGGGGCGACGAAGCGGACGAACTGGTCGACTTGGTACAGGTCGTTCTGCGACTGGATGTAGTACTTCGAGGACTTGGCGGGCTGCGTGAGCTGCAACACGGTCACCAGCCGGACGGGCGCGCGGTAGAAGGGTATGAACCAGACGGCGAAGACTTGCGAGATGTCGACGTACATGGTTAGATTGGAGGAGTCGTAGGCTAGGTTGGAGGTCAGCTTCCCCTAGTTATCGACCAGATGTATACAGGCGATGCATTGCGGTCTACCTACCGACGCCGTTGATGGTTAGGTCGATCCGAGGACTCATCACCTTATACCATCGGAAGATCGCATGAATCAGCAAGCGACTGCCCTCAAAGGAGCCGGTGCGGCAGAAAGGATGCGTGAACGAGGCATTGGAGGTGAAGTACGCATTGATGGTCTCTTCTTGCACTTTGGGCGAGCCCTGGGTGAGTTTGTGGACTACATCGTGGATTTCGTTGACTGGGTCGTCCATCTCGGATTTGTTGACCCCGGAGGATGGTAGCTGTGCTCCAGATCTTGCCCCTGCAGTTGCGAATGCTGTGACTGGTAAGATTGCGACTGAGCGAGAGTGTGGGAATAGTTGGCGATGCTGTCACATGCTAAATTGGGTGCACGGGTATGGACGGATGACATCACGTTGGTGTAACTGCAGGAACACGTTTTTTCCCATGTGATTGTGGATCCTCCGAAGCACCCGTACCCAGCTTTGGGTGGCTGGCACCAACTCAACAGTTTATTAGATGGGAGAACATCTTCTTTGACCTCGGGTTGAGCTCTGTTCCTGTTCTTGTCATTCTCGCGACTCGCCCGGCGTTCTACAATGGCGATACTTCGCGCTGTCCAGAAAGTGGTCAATGAGCCCTTCCATTGGATCTTTATGGTGATCCAGTACTTCTTGGATCTCATCTTCTCGCCCTCGCCACCAACTCCGCAGACTGAGCTGTCACGGCCCAAGATCGCGATCATTGGGGCAGGTCTTACGGGAGTATCGTCCGCGAGCCATTGCGTCGGCCACGGATTTGATGTCACCCTCTTCGAGGCCGGTCCTCGCAAAAGCCTGGGCGGCATCTGGGCCAAGGTAAACAACACCTCGGGACTTCAGATCCATTCTGTCATGTATCGCTTTCATCCAAGTGTCAAGTGGCAGAGAGGCTACCCTGATCGCCAGCAAATCGTCCGCCAGATCACCGAAGTCTGGAAGAAGTACGGTCTCGAGGACAAGACCAAGTTTGACACCAAGGTCGAGAAGGTCTACAAGGACGCCCAGGGACGCTGGATCATCAATGACCCTTCCAAAGGCCGTTTCGATGGTGTTATTGCGTGTGTGGGCACCTGCGGGGATCCGAAGATGCCACGCATGAAGGGCCAAGAAGACTTCCAAGGCGAGATCTTCCATTCCTCTGCGCTCGACGGCAAAGATGCCAAGGGAAAGAAAGTCCTCGTTATTGGTGGAGGAGCTTCGGCCGTTGAGGCTTTGGAATTTGCCGCGCATGAAGACGCCGAAAAAACATATGTGCTTTCACGGAGTGAGAAATGGATCATCCCTCGCAATCCCATCATCGACGTCCTGCTCTCTTTGAACATCTTCGGCGCTGAAACCCCATTCTCCTTCATCCCGGAAAGCCTCCTTCGTCTGTTCTTCTACCGTGATCTGAGAGATATCGCGCCTCCACCAGGAAGTGGCAAAGGACTCTTCACGGAGACTCCCATGGTCAATAACGATGTACTCGAGCAGATCCGGGACGGCAAGGCCGAGTGGGTGCGTGGAGATATCGTTCGCTTCACCAAAGACGGAATCCTGTTCAATTATCGCAACCAGGGCGTACCTAAAGGCGGGCCAGGTAAACAGGCAGAAATCAAAGGCGACATGGCGATTCTCGCCACTGGCTACGAAAGACCATCTCTCGACTTCCTCCCCGACGACTGTTTCGAGAAGGACTACGAGCCACCGAACTGGTACCTTCAAGTCTTTCCTCCCAAGCATATGGACATTTGTGCAAATAACTGCACCTACGTCAACGCCATCGGTACCGTGGGCAACTACCATATCGGAATCTACACGCGCTTCCTGCTCATGTTTCTCGTTGACCCGCTTGCTCAGCCCAACGAGGGCTTGATGAAAACCTGGATCGACTTTACTCGATGGGTCAAGCAGCGTGCCCCGACTGGTGCATTCGAGTTCTTCACGTACGCCGAACTCATCTACTGGTTCGTGTTTGTGATCGTCATCAACCCTTTCCGTTGGAAGTGGGCGCCTTTTGTGCTGATGGGGATTGGTGCCGCGTTGCCGAGGACGATCGTGGAACAAGAGAACAAAATCAGAGCTATCAATGGCACTGGCGGGCGGAAGAAGACTAGCTAGCTGATGAGTATGGCTGTCAGATGTCGTCCAACGGTAGAAGAATAACGACAAAAGATCAAATGTAGGATAAGATGGCTTGATAGACTGGCAATCATATGTGTACATGACCTCAAATTCCTCGCCGGACCTTACTTGCAGATCGGAACCGTGATTATCAACGCCGACCCGAGCGGCATCAAATTTCGTACATTAACGTAGGCATTGGCATATGCATTGTGTCTCTACACATGAGGACAATAAATGACTGGATATCTAGCACATACCTGCACTTTACTCGTGTTTGCGCGGCTTAGCTCACGCTTCAGCAAATGCCAGCGTGCGCAAAGCTCGCGACTCGATTACAGATTCTCCACCAAAATCCACAACAACTTGGCCGCCTTCTTCTCCTCCTTCTCCTTCATCTTTCCATGTTTCTCTTGTCTCTCTTTACTTTTCTTGCGCTGATCCTTCCCAGAGTCGTTCCGCGCCTTGTCCAGTTTGCTGACCTCTTTGTCGAACTCCTTCTCCACTTTGTGGATCTCCTCCTCGCGTTTCCGCTCGACCTTCTCGGCGTTCTTGGGTTTCTTGAGCCGCTCGGATTCCGCCTTGTAGTTTATCTTGGCGATCTCGTGGTCGCGTTCCAGCACTTCCTTGTTGTACTTGCGCTCCATCTTCGAGAGGTCTTTTTCGGAGAGAGCTTTTTCAGATCCGTGTTGGGAATCTCTGCTGGGTGATCTGCCCGTGCGGGGGACCTGCTCTGCCAGATACTTCTCCCGGTCTTTCATCGCTTTCTCCTCCTGCTTGGTGATGTTCTTCTGCTGCTGTGAGGCACAAAGCTTGTCCAATGCGTTGCTCGGTTCGCTCGGCGGAGGCACGTCGAAGGTCACTGGCTCTGTGTAGCCATGCAGAGCTGCTAGCCTACGCTGTTGGAGGCTCATGTCTCCACTCGTTTCAATGGGATGGGTGAGCGGAGCTTCAGGGCCCAGACCCAATTTCAGTCGTAGAGCATCGCCAGTCACGATCTGCATCATTAGGCCTCTGGGATTGAAGAAATCCTCGTTCGACTTGTCTATGAACATCTTGCCCCGTGTTTTGGACAGAACCACATTGCCAAGCTTGGAGACGAGCTGGATCCCGCCGCTGATGGCCTGAGCGTGGTGGTATGGGATCAGCCCTACCAGGGCTCCGGCAGCATCAAGAGCTTGAAGTGGCGGACTGGAAGAAGAAACGATGTTGAGGTTATCGATGAACTCTGTGAACTCCCGGATCGATACCCCTTTGGCCTCTAGAGCGGGGGAGTAGGCTCGCGAGAAGGGCATACCGAGACCAATGGCGACTTGAGGGATGGCGACAGGAAGCCGAAGGCGGTGCTCGCGTGAGTGCGAGGGCGGCGCATGGTGTGTGAATCCTAACGCTCGTCTGAGAATTGCATCGCTGCTTTCTTCCTCAGATAGTGACGAGTTGCGGCTATCTTTTGGGACACTACCATCATTCTGCGAGCCATTCCCGGACTGGCCATATTCTGGACGGCTTTGATGAGCATCGGTCTCATAGGATGGATTCTGGTTCGTGTTCAAGGTCTGGGAGTATGCAGGGGGAGGTCGAGTGGGAACTGTCGAGCGTGGGTGTACGAATCCTCGTGGCCGCTCTGCCCATACGTTGAATGCAACATGTTCTGCTGCGATGGAAACTGCTGGTAGGCCATAGCAAATGTAGTGTAGGGGCAGAGTAGCGAAGAGATCTCCTTGATGCGAACGATGAGATATATCAAGCCTCCAGCATCCTCATCCTCGTCCTCCAGAGGTTCACGCCACCACGCAAACGAGGGTCAACCCACGCTGTTCCATCGCTCGCTAGGCTCCAAAATACGGTATACGCCGCATGCTCCCCGCCTGATTCTGCTCTTCATACATGTTGTCTTCACGGCAGTCAGCAAATCGGAAGATCATGGTGTGCGATTCGTAGCGGTTTCCTGTCAGGCGTCCAGCCGGCCTGACGCGCTTAGCACACACTTACTACATGATCGGCGGTGCGTCAACCATTTGCTATGCGCCGTCTTATCAGCAGTCTGCTGATCAAGACCATATAACGTGGTCAAAGACCCAAGGGCCCCTGTTCTGTATGTGTGCCGTCGGACCTTTCCACCGAGCTGTGGCAACGCGGCTGAGGGCGCCACGCTCCTTTAGTAAAACGACGTCAGGCATCAATCAAAATCACGTATCACTTTGGCTGCTGGCAAACCACAATACTCATCGGCATGCATATTGATGTCGGCAACTCGCTGAGACAGGGCAGCTTGCGATCAGCACATAGCTACCTTACGATACCTGAAGTAGCTACCACAACACGAGTCTCGAAAGCGTTACACAACTACTGCCGTCATGACCGTACAGCAAACATGGACCGTCCAGGTCGTACACTGGCTGCCAGACACCGCATCACAGAATGTTAGATTCCATTTGGAGGCAGTCTGTATATGCTGTGGCTCATCTCAAGACGGTGCGAAGACTGTGTATACATCAGGTAATTCGCGAAATACCGTACGAGGCCATTCCTAGCATTACGAAGGCCTCCTCGGGATGATGAAGGTATACCTGCATAGACAACTCCTACTTGAGCCCTCATTAATCCTGCCGCCGCCACTTCGCAGAACAGACCCTCGACTTCTTTACGATACATCGTGCAGATGCTAAGCTTTCAATGGGCTTGTCGTAAAACTAGGTATTCTATGCTGCAGGGACAGCAACCAGCAATCCAGAGCGCAGGGCCTTTCCATCGTAACGTAACTTGTACAATATTACACACACAACGTGACAAGCAACTTCGGAAGTCCACATCTCTCCACCCGACGTTATGCCGCAAACGTGTCAGATCGCTTGTCGGACACATATGTGACACCGGAGCACGACTTCAAGGGCTTAGTACACCGCTGTGGATTGTCGCATTCATTGTCGAAGACACCACTGCGGAGACCTACGAAACTGTGGCACGTTTTGTCCGAAGCGTAAACGGCTATCACCACATATCGCATCCCACGACTCGCAGGGATGATGGTCAGTGTTGTACTTGTGCAGGTAGGTTGTGACCTGTAGCATGTCATTTGGTACAGTTGTCTGTTTCGCCATGCTTTATCTACCTTTGAGACAATCATGATCTTCGAGCAGTACTTCTTCTATGATTTACAGAGACTGTCATCTAGCTCTACCCCTCGATACGATGCCTGTTAAGCTTGGCCTTCTGTGGCTAGGGTTGTCGACCATTTCGGCATACCTCCTGGACTCAGGGAATGCGCACGCTATGGTACACAACGAGACGAAACGACTCAACTTCTCACCATTCAAACCAGTCCCTAGGTAGGTCACCACCATTCACACGGTAGCCAGTGCGCTGCACACCGAAAGTGCTCGGAAGACTGATCCCAGGCTATAGCGTTGATAATGTATTCAAAATGCTCAGGGAGCTGACTGGAAAAGAACAGCTGATCGTCCTCCGACGATTACAAGATATGCTAGAAGGTTGGGACTCCGCCAGGGCCAACGGAAACTTGAATTGGCAAATAGTGACAGGCTGGAAGCCCCCCGTACAACATACATGGACTTGGCCCACCGCTCTGGTTGATAATGGGTATTCTCTTGATAAGGTCATGAGTGAAGACCATCTTCGACAGCTAGGATTCGTGGTTGCGGATCTCGGCGTGCCCGTTCAGGCTGGGCTGAATTTTGACATTACCAGTACAGTTTTCCTGGATAGCAAGCAAAACTTGGCAGGTACGACGATTCAGCCTTATGGACAGGTGCCGGCAGGTCAAACGATCTCGGTGAGTTCGACCCTCGATCCAACATGTCCGGTGAGGATGGCAGTCATAAGACGAGATCACAGCATTCGCGTTTACTCTGCGGAGCTGATGTAACGATATACGCTGCTAGGCCACACACATACGTTATGTCCATCTGATGGACGCTATACAAGGTTACATAGTAGTCTTATACGCACTTCCACCTGCCGCAGTTGCTCAATTTGAGGACATGCAAAATCCGCCTGGGGGCCGACTTAAATTTCCCCCTATAAAGCGGTGGTCTGATGTCGCATGGGAGCATTGGAAGTACACTCATATGACGCGAGGACCAGAATCGGCTCGAATACCAGATGTGAAATGGATCTTTCAAATCAACTGTCGTACTGCGGCGACTCGTGGCATCTTGAGTGACGTGCTGGTAAGTGATACACTGCTGGATCGGGCCGACTTTAGCACCCAGCCTTGAGGAATAGTGGATGTGCTGCAACGTCCGACCGGCGCTTACGAGAACCAGAAAGCTTCAGGCAAAAGACTTCAGCCCTTTCCCGGCGAAAGGTTCTCGTTTGTCATGAATAGGGGTATGACACCCTTACAGTCTGAGAGGAGCAATCCGTTGTGCATCGAGAATTGATGAAAGGCATATCAGACCACTTTTTGGCGATCCTTGGCACTGCAGAAGGCTACGCAATCACAATGTTTCTTGGACAACACCATGCTGGGTTCGGACACTGGCACCTGGTGCTATATGTTCATATCTATGCCTCCGTGGGCCAAGGACAGCATGGGGAACCGCGGTGGAGCCTGGCTTGGAACTTGGCCCCCAAGTCCTTCTGATGAGTTGGCGAATGGTTCCGTGACAGAGTTATGGTACATGAAGAGGGAGATTATCGCCTTGGCAACGGCACTGTAGGATCTGTTCATGTTGGTGCGACTCGAGGACATCGAGATTGATACTTTCTCACAATCAGCATATGCTGGGCGTCACGGGTACACATGATCTCTAAGCATTATGCCGCTCTATATTCCAAAGATCATTTTTTTCTAGCACGGCGTATGCCACATTCGGTCCCTCGTGGCTGAGCTGATCGATTGTTGCGGCATGTATCCTGGGCTGAGGATATACTCGGACTCTGAAGACCCTCTCGTAAAGCTTTCGTCCGATTCTGCGAGTTGTTGGTAACTTCCCCACTCACCTGTGAACATACGATGATGACCATTGCGGCATCGGCGTCCTCGCCTGTTGACTGTGGTTGAAACTATTACACGTAACTAGATATTTCGAAGTATGAGTGTGAGTTATGTGGCAGACGCTCACGGATCATAGTTTCCGATATGCATCCGCGGTGAAAGACACTGCGAGTGCTTGTGAATGGCACGTAAAGTCTGTCCGAGCGGAATTGATCACGGCAATATCTGGCAAATCATCAGGTTGCCCTGAGCAGAGGCTGCCTATCTCTTGCAACATGTATTTACGAAACAGGATGGAAGCTCATCTACAGAGAAGAGTGATGGCCACAGTCACCTCGGCTCACTCATCCCCCAAGCGATCGTTCATCTCTGGACGGAGGCCTGTCGTTGTTGTTGTTGTTGTTGCCATCCATACACTTCCAGTGCTCTCCTTGGCGACGACCGCGAGTTCGTGCTGATCAAAGCTGGCCGGCGGCCTGCGGCCTAGGACATACAAGTCTAAGTGACATAGGCGCCCGGATTGATGGTATTATGTATGTCAGAAGAAAAATGACAATCGTGCATGCTAATACATGACCTTCATAGGAGAGGACGTGAGACCGTGAAGTCCCCACGGTACGGTACCGGACCTCTGCCGAATACGAGGGCCGATTCTGCCAAGCGACTGTCGCTTGACTCGCGACGCGTCTTACCAAGGCTACCTTATACAATACCGCAACAAGAGCTGAACGAGTGTACATGCCTGGACAAGTACATTTTCTTCCCATCGTGGACTGGCGGGATCGAACATAGAACGTCAATGGCATCTCAGCGTAGAGCGCGCGAGCTTCACAGCAGCGGATGTTTGCATGGCATGGCTCGGATTTTCTGACATTATTATTGACCTCAGCCAAGAATCATATCGCATCCTTCGCCCGTGTTGGGTCGCGCTGCGCCTCTCAAGACACGGGCCATGGTGTTCCGACTTCTACATTACCTTTCGGTATAGTCTGCATCTGGCCTGCGGTGCTGCGCTCTCGCAGACGATCCCGGGGCGCAGTCCGCGCAGATCAGGCATCTGTCTCAGCAATGTAAAGATCCTTCCGCTCTTTCGGTCAGGAGCCGAATACCTCCTGCGCTCGAGACGCACGATCTGCGGTGGTCAAGCTACGTGCCAGTACTTCTGATGAAGTTCATATATCCCTTTGCCGTTGTACTGAGATCTCATCATCTTCGTGTAGGACTTTCCATGCTTTGTCTGTTTGTGGTGCGCAAGCTCAAAATACCTGTACTCTATTGCTGCACTTCCCCCAAGTACATGGGGCCAATAACCTCACACCCGCAAAAATGACGGTCGCTGCATTTGCCAGTCAGACTTGGACTCTGACCAAAAAAGACCTACTGCTCATTGTCCGTCGCCGTTGGTTCAGCACTTTCATTCGAGCTGTTGCTTTTCCCATCGTGCTGTCGGTAATTCTGGCCTATGTGAAGCACTGGATTCACAACAGTGGCGGCTATGGCATCGGCACTCCCAGCGCCATTCGATCATTACCAGAAGCGTTTGATGCCGCTGGAGACAACAGGAAAAACTTTGTGATCGTTGATAGAGGTCTATCAGGTCGCGACGTCGGGGACGTGATACACCAGCTCTCTTCTTATGCAAGCATTGGGGGCCGCACGGTTCATACCGTTTCGGACTCTAGCGACCTTCGAAACATCTGTCCCAGCTCGAGCAAAGGCGTTACAAACTGTTTTGCTGCCGTCGACTTCTGGTCATCGCCCGAAACCGAACCTGGGTCTCTGTGGAATTACACCATTTGGCAGGATAGCGTCATCTCAGGCGCCAATGTACTGCGTGACGACAATGCTGTGCAGATATATACTCTGCCTCTTCAACACGCCATCGACTCCTTGATTGCCACCAGAAACACTGGCTCGCTTCTGCCCGACACCATTCTCCAGTACCCGTACACATACGCGACGCAAGCCGAGGTAGACTTCCAGGATAACGAGTTCTTTGGGCTCCTCATCACCCAAGCACTTGCTTTCGCGCTCTTCCTGGCAATGTGCGGGATTGCATATCATCTGACTGGCTATGTTGTGCGGCAAAGAGAGGAGGGCATGCTGCAGCTCATCGATGCTCAAATGCCCAACAAGTCGCGGTGGGAATGCTTGGCCGCACGTATGCTCTCTACCCACATCGCCTTTGATATCATCTACATGCCGGCTTGGATCATCTCCGGTGCTATCGTGGGTGCCGTCATCTTTCCACACAGCAATACTGGCTATTTCGTGTTGGCTTACATGTTATGTGGATTGGCTATGACAAGGTCTGTCCACCATCGACTTGCTAGGTAATCGATCACTGACGCTCGACCCTAGTTTCTCCATATTAGCAAGCTCGCTATTTCGGAGACAGCAGCTGTCCGCTTTGTCCGCTATCGTAGCTGCCCTTGCACTCGCAATTGTCGCACAATTTTCGCAAAGTGGACAGGAATCGACATCTACTGTAGCAGCATTCGCCACCGGTCTCCTGTTTCCGCCTTGCAGTTTTGTGTACTTCCTCGTGTCAGGTGCTGTCGCCGAGATATTGAGTTCCCCACTTGTTCTGACCCAAGGCATTTCACCTTTGCTAACGGAAACCCTGGGTGTGAAAGTCTGGAATCTTACACCTGCTGCATTCCTCGGATTCTTCGCCTTCCAGATCATACTGTATCCAGTCTTGGCAGTAGTCGCCGAGCGCTTCTTGTGGGGCAGCTCGTTTCGAGGACGTCGCTTCCGGTCAACTCAGGAAATGGATGGTAATGCTCTACGGATCAGGGACTTCACCAAACGCTACAGCAAAGCTGTGAAGAAGAGTGATAGAATCTTGGCAGTGGACCAGCTCTCTCTCGACTTTTTCGCCGGTTCCATTACTATGTTGCTCGGTGCGAATGGTTGCGGGAAATCGACCACGTTAAAGACCATCACAGGTCTTGAGAGTATCACCGAGGGTCGCATCGAGATTGATAACAGCGGTGGTATCGGGCTTTGTCCCCAAAACAACACGCATTTCGGAGAAATGACGGTCCAGGAGAACGTCTGGTTCTTCCAGCAGCTCAAGAACCCATCGCTATCTCGCAAACAAGGCCTCGATGAAGTCAAACGATTGATCGTCGGTTGTGATCTGCAGCTTAAAGTCAATGCTCGGGCGAAGTCGCTCAGTGGAGGTCAAATGCGAAAGCTGCAACTTTGTATGATGTTGGCTGGTGGCAGCAAGGTTTGTTGCATCGACGAGGCCAGCTCAGGCATAGATCCGCTAGCAAGAAGACGCATATGGGAGATTTTGCTGGCCGAAAGAGGTCACCGAACCATGCTATTGACCACGCATTTCTTGGACGAAAGCGAAGTCCTCGCTGACCACATCGCACTCATGTCCAAAGGTAAGCTTCGTGCCGAAGGCACTGTTGCCTCGCTGAAGAGTTCTCTCGGCGGAGGCTTCCGCGTTGTACTACCTAGCTGTGATAGCTCCACGGTCCGCGATCTCGTCCATGGCGACACCATCTCGCGACAGCACGTGAACGACACGATTTTGGAAGTGCCCAGTAGCGCAAGTCTGTCGCCCCTCCTTGCGAAGCTTGACCAAGCAGGTATTACCGACTACCAAATCGCAGGTCCCAGTATCGAGACGATCTTTTTGCAACTTGCAGATGAGGTTCGGCTTGATCAAGAAAAGTCGCCTGCAAACGAAGCCAATGGCGCGGAGCGCTCGACTCTCCCGAGCACTATGGGCTTACACACTGGTAACGGCTGTGGGCCTGTAGAGCAGACTTGGATCCTTTTCCGCAAGCGTTTGACCATCCTGAAACACAACTTCATGCCTTATGTCGCCGCCTTGTTTGTTCCTCTGGTGGTCGCAGGCCTCGTCACACGCTTTTTCAGAAACGGCAGTCATGATGGGCTTCAATGTCTGGACCCTAATGATGTGTACCAATACAATCCTACTCCAGAATCTCTTACAGCAGAGGAGGTTGCTAACGACATTATCGTGGGCCCGCCGAGCGCGATTACCGCTGCTCGTCTTCAGCGACTGGTACCGACCGCTGGGTTTTGTGAAGACGAATATTATTGCTATGGATCCGAGCCGGTAGAATGGAATGCTACTGTGGAAGTGTCGTCGCTGGATGAATTCAACACCCAGATCTCGGATTCGCTCTCTGGCAACCAATACGTCGAAGGCGGATTCTTCATTGGCAATTCCAGTCCACCGGTGTTCGCCTGGATCGCGAATGGTGGCTATCCTCCTCCGCACGTCGCAGTCCTCGGAACCTTGGACATGGCCTTGACGAACACATCTGTAGCCGTGTCGTACCAAAATTTCATACGTGGATACTCGCCACAAGATTTCATTCAGTCGCTTGTTGCAGTATTCACTACGCTAGGCTTCATTCTATTCCCCGGTCTGTTCGCGCTGTATCCGACAAGAGAGAGGTTGCAGAAAGTCCGTGCCATGCAATATAGCAACGGCATCACCACTGGTCCTTTGTGGATTGCCTACTCGCTGTTCGACTTCTGTTTCCTGATCATGATCTCCGTCTTGAGTATCGTGATCTTCGCGGTCAATGGATATGGGTGGTATGGTCTGGGCTACTTGTTTGTGTAAGTTCGTCTAGACACTTCACTCATGCGCGCCTACTAATCTTCTCTACCAGCGTCTTCCTTTTTTACGGCTTAGCAAGTACGGCATACTCATATGTTGTCTCACTATTTGCACCATCTCAGCTTGCCGCTATTGCTTTGACATGCATCCTGCAGGTCGTCATTGCGATGTTGTTCTTCGTCGGGTAAACTTTGCTCTGTCTACACCACCCTCTGAAAACTGACTAATGTATGATCTCTCCTACAGCAACTTCCTCACCGTCGATCAAGCGTCACTTTCCGCTATTCCTGGACAATTGGAGACGATCTACTACACCGTAGGTCTTATTTGCCCAGCTGTAAGTCTGCTGCGAGCTCTACTGGTCGGCCTCAACGTCTATGGTATCGCTTGTAATGGTGAGAGTCTGGCATCTTACCCGGGCGACATCAACTTATATGGAGGCCCAATATTGTACCTGATTGTCCAGACTTTCCTCCTGGTAGCATTCCTCATCTATTGGGAATCCGGACGCAGCCTGGAAGCTTTTGGCATTCGTTTCCGGTCGCGCTCTCGCTCTCCTCCCTTGCGTACGAAAGACGTGGAGAGAGACAGCGACGCGGCTTCTGACGCTGTGGAAGATATAGATCGCTTGTCGGACCAGAATGAGGGTCTTCGCGTGGGACATATCTCCAAAACGTTCAAAAGCAATCGAGCTGTGGACGATGTCAGCTTCGGTGTTCTACCATCGGAGAAATTTGCTCTACTGGGTCCTAATGGTGGAGGTAAGCATATGACTTTTCCGAAGTTTCAAGATGACTTATGCTGACATGTCTGAAGGTAAATCAACCACTATTAGCCTGATCCGAGGCGAACTACGACCAGACCGTTCGACTCATCACTCCGAAATTCATATTGCCGGCGATAGCCTCATGCGAACACCAGTTGCAGCGAAGTCACATCTTGGTGTCTGTCCCCAGTTCGATTCTGTTGATACCATGACTCTTTCCGAGAACCTTCACTTCTATGCTCGTGCCCGTGGCCTTAGGGGGAAAGAGAAATCTGAGAATGTACATGAGATCATCACCCGTCTAGGTCTCACAGAGCACACGAAGAAACTAGTCGGCAAGCTCTCGGGAGGCACGAAAAGGAAGCTGAGTCTGGGCATTGCGCTCATCGCCAACCCCTCTGTGCTCCTCCTGGACGAGCCCTCGAGTGGAATGGACGTTGCAGCGAAGCGCACACTTTGGAGGACATTACAAGCCATATCCACCGGTCGCTGTCTCCTCATCACGACGCACAGTATGGAGGAAGCTGATGCGCTATGCGACCGGGCTGGCATCATGGCCAGCCAAATGTTGGCTCTCGGTACCATTCCCGAGCTACATGCCCGCTACTCGGACAAGATCTATTTACAGATCGTACACGATGATGCGCCTCGCTCATCTCCAGAAGAGGTGGATGCTCTCTGGACATGGGTTCGATCAGAATTCCTGGTCGCAACAACGCAGCGAAGCGTTGGTGGACAGCTGCGATTTGCTATTCCAGCGAAGCGCGACCCTACAGCTCCGGCGCATCTGCTAGATGGAACGAACATGGGCATGCTGTACCGCACAATCGAAGCTGGCAAGGCACAGATGCGTATTCGAGATTACAGCATTGGACATGCTACTCTGGATCAAGTGTTCTTGAACGTGGTCTCAAGACACGAAGTCAATGAGGAGAACTCGCAGGTGGTGGAGCGAAAGAGCGTGGTGCAGCGACTGCTGAGGAGATGAAGAATTGTGGCGGCTAAGGCTTCCGCAACGAATATATGATTCCAGTACCCTACATGTCCGATAGTGGATTTAATCAATGATAATGGCTATTCTCACGATCGTCCGCATCTGTGCTGAGAGTTATGTTAAGTGGAAAGATGTACATGCACCTCATACACGAGGTGAGAAAAGTGCTGCCTGCGCCATTCGAAGACACAACCAGATACCACTTCCACGTTTCCAATAATCGTCTTGACCTGCTTCTCTTGACCACAATTCAACTCTCTAACTGGCTAGCAGAAATGATGTCCTTCGATATGCTGCCCGAGGATCTACTCATCGAGATCATGCTCCACAGCGCTTGTCTCCACGATCTGAAGAGCACAGTGCTGGCTACTCGCGCGACCGCCATAGCGTTCAGCCACAGGACACACCTCTTGCTTCACTCAGCCATGCAGAACGAGCTGAAGGACGTCCAACGATTCAACAACTCCTTTGCCTTCAGCGCCGTCATCCGGCCAGCATGCGAGTTACATCCTCTCCCGAATCGCAGGATCAGTCTGTGCAAGTATGTCCTCGACATCGTCACGGTTGATGGCGATCCGCCACGAAACATCGCCACTCCGCACGCCGTATGTGTGCTCGAAGCAGTGCAAGCGTCGCTGAAGGACGATGATTTCTCTGGATGGTACAGAGCTTGGGCCTTGAAGTTGTGTGGGCTGTATGCACGACTTGGCCCCGACGCGCAGAGGAAAAGAATCGAGTTGCTCGAGAGGGCTTATGCTCGACTCCTGGCATTCTCTGGCCCTCTCTTTGATCTGGACGGGGAACCTCATGTCTATGCGGGTGAGCGTTCTTTGGGCGCTAGAAGTCTACTCATCGCTGCCAAGCTCGCGGATGCATACGGCTCTCAGCAGCGTTGGCACGATCGACTTGGAGTGGAACGACAAGTGTTGTGTCGAACGGATCTCAATACGCAAGACAGTCGCGAGGTGGGCATGCGGATTTTCGGCACGATGCAAAACATGTCATCGATCCACGAGCCGTTTGAGTTCTTGTTCAAGGTCTACACTATCTGTAGAGCCGTCGGGTTTGCCCAGGCTGCGCTGACATGGGCGCGCCTGCTTGTATCGCAGCGTACTCTTGCTGGCCACGTTACTGAAGCCATGGAGACGCAGCGTACGGTCCTTTCTCACCTGCGACGCGGAAGCGTAGAATACATCGCGTGGGGACGTGAGCTCGTCAAGATGCAGAAGCGCGCAGGTCTGCCATACGAGGCGCTGGCCACGAAGAGAGAGATCTGGCTTGACATGGATGCCACTTCGCGACACATTTATGGCTCGGCTCGTGAGCTGGCCGCTGACTATCGCAGGCTCAACATGTTCGACGAAGCTGTGCAAGTCTTGCAGAGCTTGCATAGGCAGTCTCAAGACGACCTTGAACGCCACCCGAAGAGCAGAGAGGCGAAGTATCATGCACAAAATACTGCTCGAGCTCTAGCGAGCGAGATGGATGGGCGCGGTCGTAGAAACGAGAGCGCTGTTGTTCGATCGTTCTCAGTACATACAGCTATCACACTTTAATGCTGCCGCGTTCAAATTCTGGAACCGAGACACTCGATGGATCAAGCATGATATCGGCGTCCAGTATCCTCTACGACCAAAGTCTGATTATCGTCACCTTCGTGGACGCTTGGACTGATGACGACGTAGGTCACATGAACTCAGAGTCGGCGACATCACACGATTCGACCAGAAAAGGCGTCCATCGTCCCGATTGAACCGCAGCAAAGGATGGTCGTCTGGCGTTCTTTGAGGTACCCGCTGTGGAAAAGGAACGATGAGACTGGTTCCACCCCGACTATGTTCTCTAACGGACGCACTTCTTCTCGGATCACTCGACTATCAGCTCTGTCACGTGCCGAAGCTCCGACGCATATTTCGGACGCTTTCTGCATCAGTTTCGCCTGAAAGTGCTGGTATGTGTTCAATTCTGGCCTATCAACGGCTTTTTCAGTGTGTCTTCGAACCTAAAGTTCAACACTGTATGTTCTCCGGTTTGTCTGGTGTGATCATGAAACAAAGACTCAATGCTGTTCTTGTCTGGTCGGCGAGTCCAGAGTAGTGCGCACCAGGAGGAGCAGTAATGCGAGATGTGAATACTCGAATACTTTCGATGTACAGCAGCTCACCATGGAACAACGATGCTCGGTGTTGCGTGATGAACCAAACGATACCTACACCACATGGAGTGCCAAGAAGTGCCAGCCCATTTTCTAGACATACATCTCCTGTCAGTGGACATTCACGGCAAGAATCCGACGTTATTCTTACCTTCGAACGCGGAATATGTGACGCCAGGCCATGGGCCAGGATCGGTGTTGTTCTGGGAAGCGTCAGCACTCACGAAAGCCACATTGGTCATACACTTCCATGGTCGCGAGTATACGCATCAATCAAATTCATTGAGAGAAGGGGCTACTCACTCGCATCCGGATTATATCAGTTATGATCTTCAAGGTATCGCCGCCTTTGATATCATGTGCAAACCAGAAGCGGAGCTGAATCTTCCTAGTGTCCAAAGGGCTGCGCTGAAGTTGTCTCATGAATTGCAATCCAACAACGTCCGAAAAAAAGCGTAGCGGAGGCAATCTGGGACGCGCCCTGCCCATTGCGGGTGCTTCATCTGCCGTTCGTCGTGGTGAGTGGTTATCCACGGATATAATCACACCGTGGAAAGGGTCAATTCGGTTCCAATATCGTCCACCGGTTGCCTGCCCTTCGTCAGCCCCTGATTCAGGTACACCGCATATACCCGGTCGTGAGAACCCTCTGTCGCATGCATGGAATGCTCAGTGAAAACGGTCTCGGATATATCCATCAGCTTACGTCGAACGGAAGGCCTCTATACCTGCCACTGGAATCATGTTCAGCATATTCCATAGGCACGTTGCTCGACACATTGAGAGATCTGCAGGGTGCAACCAGTTCTTCTGGAAAAGGGTCGAATGCAAAACTGGGAGAGTGGCTGTCCCATCCATTTTCCTGCTAATGAGCGATATCCTCCCAAACGGTTTGTTTGACCGAGGTTATACCAGACAGGTGTAGCCACCCTACACGACCCTTGTGAACGGCATCCGGAAAAGTCAACGTTCTCGCGCCCACTTCCATGGTCGAGAGTCTAGGCTATATGGTGTTGTATGAGGGGGTGCGCACTGGGCCAAGATCCTGAGTCGACGAGACATGGCCTCAACTACTTAAGTACTGTGGTGTCATGCTCTTCTACCCATGGTTGGTGCACATCTCAAGGCCAGCCACGAGCAGTAGGGAATGCTGCACATACACAAGTGAATAGGAGATATCTGTGGTTGTACAAGAACATTGGGATCCTCGATAACGTCACGGATGCAGACTCGTGGCCGTGATGATTCGAGCTACCCCATCGAACTCCTCTATCATTCTGATCTCAGCGTGAAATTCGCTTGAGCACAACCTACTCTGACGTGTCTATGCCTTGTACGGCGGAGAGCTTGGTGCGAATAACATCTTTATACGACGTCCGCAAAGTGGTGGCAGCTGTCTCGCGACATACGACCTTGACCGCGGCTTTGCACATGTGCTCTCACGTTGGAGGTGGTTGGGGTTTCGCCAGGCTGCTCTTTGTGACGCCTTATACTTTTCTCGATATGAATCGCCGTGAGCCTTGGACATAAGGTAATGACAGTGTGGTCTCGGGTGGGCAACTAGGGTCTGCCGAAGTGCCTTAGAATATGAAATATGAAAAGTAGCAACTGTTGAATCACGCGAGTTGATTACACAGTGAATGGCGTTGTAAGTACGAAAATACTTTGCTTCTACCCACAGGTGACACCATCTATATATACATATACCCGCCGTCATTAAAGATAATTGTACAAGCATTGCCGTTCGAAGCTCAATAAAACGCTGCCCAACCGTGAAAGAGCGTAGCAAGATGCTTCTCGTCCGTCGCAGCCTGTATCAGCTCATTGACCGTGGCAGCAGTGCTCAATGTTGCCGACAGCTTCTTCTCTACGATAGCTAGAGCTCGATCCGCCTCGCCAGCTTCTTGTTCCCTTTTCCTTGAAGAGCCCTCATTGCCGTTGGCAGCATTGCGGCCTATGTCCTGCGCATCCTGCATGCGTTTCGCACGGACTGGCGATAGAGTCCAGTTTACCAAAGGATCATAACGTAAGACATTGAGTAGTGTCATGATGCTGTCCTTGTCTTCACGGAGAGCGTCGAGTGTAAATTCGCAGCAACGCCGGAAGACTCCTTCTGTCTTGGTGATACCCATACCATCGACGATGTCTCGTGTCATGCGGAAAGGTACAAGCTCGGGGATTGGCAGGACCCTTCCGGCTTCGAAAGCTACTCCGAGATCGATATGTATCACCTCTCCGCTCTTCTCATCAAGAAGAATGTTGTGACAATGCCTGTCTCCCAGCCCAAGAACGTGACCGAGGATGGAAACACTGGCCGTCGTTCGGGTGTAAGCTGTACGCTTGTCGAACCACTCATCGGGATCGATATATCGCTCTAGGAAGAAGTTTCTCATGACTGGATGCAGGTGATCACAAACGTGACGAAACACCTTAACTCGATCGGAGACAGAACCGCTTTTCGCAGCTGCAGAGATCTTGTTCCTTGCAGCATCAGCCTTCATGTCCGTCGGCCAGTACTTCTGGTGCGCCGGTCCTAGGAAGTCGTTGATAGGCATAGAGTTGGGAACGAATTCGATAATACCAGATCGCGTAGTGAGTGGGATGACCTTATACGTCCGAACCTGAAGACCTCGCTGTCTTGTAAGTTTGTTCTTACGCAGCATCTTGCTCACCTCTTCAAAGACCTGTTCCATGATGGCATCTTGGCGCAGATCATCATTTCCACCTTTGAACAATTGTCTAAATTCTTTCCCGTCCGACGCGCGTGCCGTCAAGACCTTCGGCGCACTCAATCCTGACATAATCATAACCTGTGGGCCGAATCCAGTCACAATGGGGGTGCCTGAGTAGTCCCCGTCAGGTCGCAGAGGTAGGCTGATGGTTGCGGGAGGTACACGCAACTGCTGAATCACTTGTATTTTCGATGGGATGTCGGGGAAGTCCTTCAGTGCAACCTTGCTGCTCTTGGTTGCTGGATTAGGTGTCTGGGCGAGCAGATTGTACTGGCCCTCGGCAATAAAGAAGTTTTTCAATCGCGGTTCGCTCTCCGTCTTCTGGATTTCTTGCCTGATGAGCGAAGCCGCCTGATATCTTGAGAATGCGGCCCCATCCGATGATGCGGGCTTCCTCGTGCACGCATACAGGTGGTGTAGGCTGTGGTATGGGTGCTCTTTGCACAGAGATTTGAGCAGCTGCTTGAGTGACTTCTGGAACGTCGATGCTACATTCTCGAGCCTGGACATGAGCTGATTCAGCAATGGGACAAACTTCCAGGAAGGGACTTCTTGCAGGCACTTGCGAACGACGTCGTTCGCAGATGCATTATCGGCATTCTCCAGCCATAGAGCAAAAAATCGCAGGACGCAGATGTCGTGCAGGTTGGATGCCCTCAAAGCCATCAAGTAGTATTGCAGGCTGGATTCTATGGATGCATCGCGACTGGATTTCAGACGCTGGTATTCTGCATCGTCGACACGAAACCACGATTCTGCTTTCTCGTACGAGCGTTCAACGTATTTCCTCTCGCTGTCGACTTTTTCCTTCCTCAGTACGGCAAGCTGATCTAGTTCGGCTTGTCTGTCTTGCCTTATCTTCGCCATACGGTTGAAGTCTTCGATGTTGCCAGGGTTTTGTAGTTGCTGGTCGCAGAACGAAGCGAATTCGAAAAAGACCTTACCGGCCTCTTCGCCTGTGTACCGTCCATGCAAGTGTTCGATTGCTGTCTCGAGATAATCGCTTTTGATGTCATCAGGCTTGACTAGGCGAGCACCTGCCAATTGATGTCCCGCCTGTGCGAGCAAGCCTGGGCGACCGACTTGAATATCTTGTTGCTCGTCATCACAAGTTTTGATTATGTCCTGTAACATCTTCACAGACGCAGTTGTCTCGCCCATGTCCCAAAGCACGGAAGCTGTTTCGACCTTAGCTGTAGCTTCTAAACGAAGACCGAGTCCTTCCGTCTGATGGGCAAGGAGACTGAGCTGTGTTGAAGCAGAAAGTGCCTCCTGCAAAACGCCATGCTCTCTGGCCAACCGTGAAATCGAAACCCATGACTGCGCTTCGATCACCTTACATTCCTTGATGCTGACATGCATGGCATTTGACAAGATTTTGTTCTGCGCGATTACGCTGAAAAGAGTCTGTCGATTAGACATTGTTCGTCGGCAGTCCTCAAAGGGCGTGGATTGCATCCATACCGATCGCGACGAGATAGAATCCCATTTCAAGGACAGGCTTGAACTGCTGCGGACATCAAGAACCTCACTAGCCTCAGCGAGAATGGCCAAGGTCGAATACCATGAGGGACTGGTGTCTTTCGGTTGCTGTCCTGCTTTTACCAGACGTACATGGTCCAGCGTCAGCGAGCTTAACATGTGCTGCATTCGTGGTAGATCTTCAGCGCGACTAAGCTGCTGGAACATGGCGAAGGACGTCGCAGCTGGACCAGACATTGCCTCAGGCGTAGCGATGTCCCACTGCTGTAACCTCCTTGCCGTTTCGAGCATTTCACTAGTAGTTTCTGCTGAACCTTCAAGGTCTTTTGACAGTATCGAGTACGTGAGACTGTTAAAGCTTAATGCGGACAATGAACGGACGATGCCGAGTGAGGCAGGTAGTGCAGCTTGGTGAGCTGCTCGCATACTACTATCCAGCTGAGCCGATCTGAACATGAGGCTTTTTAATCCATCGCGTTCGTAGTCGAGACGGTCCAGCACTGAATCTAGGGAAGCGGCTTGCTGCACACCGTAGAAGGAATCTGGTTCCTCGACTACCTTGAATATGTGCAACAGGAGCTCGTCCGGTATATGAGCATCTAACTCGCCAATCCCGGGTCCTGATGCTCGAGACTTGCGTTTGTTCGAGGATTTATCCGTTGGAAGCAGGGATTCCACCATCAAAAGTGCCGCGGTTGCCATGCCACACCGTACTGCAGCCTTTGCTGTCAGTAGGTAGTCGACGGTCACCCAATGTTCTAGGCGCTTTGCCTGACTTGATTCACCAGGCCACGGCTGACCTCTCAGATAGAGGAGAAGCTTCACAAGGAACCGTTGCTTTATGCACATCGATGCGTCTTGCTCTGCGAGATGAGCGGAGATACAGGTAGAAAGCTCTTGCTTTAAGATCTGCTCCGTGTCCCTTTCCTGCAAAAGTGCTAGATGAACAATTGCAGGGAGCAGTTGCATTGCGACATCCGAGAATTTACGAAGCAAAGCAGGCAGTGCTGGTATTACAGGAGTCTTAAGCCCGTACTGGCACAACGTGATTGCTAAGTTCTTTATCCATTCCGCATCTGCTGTTGAAGAGCATACTTGCATTGACTTCCGCAAGTCCATGCGAGTCACAGGTGCTAGTTTGACATCCATCGCATCAGAAGGTATGTAGCCATAAGGTCCTTTCTCCATGCAAGGAATCATTGGATCTGGTAGCATCTGCTGAAAAGCTAATGCTTCCTTGTCGTTCATGAACGTCCAAGGAATGAGTCGGAGAGTATGATCAGCTAGACCCGCCTCCAAGCGGTCTCTAGAGGCCATCAACGTCGACAGCTTCATGGCGATCGCCGCTTGAGACTTTTCTGAAGGTCTGGATATCCGAGGAAGCGACGATGTTCCTATGTGATCCTTGCTAGCGGGACATGTCTGTGTTCCAGAGGATGCATAAGATCTTCCGAGCACTCGTGCAGCCCAAAGTGTAAAGCCGTCATCAGACGAGGAGGTCTGTAACACTTGCCAGATCGCATTGGCGTATTTTTGAGCGTCGCTATTGTCAGCAAGGCAGTCATCGTCAAGGGTCATCGGTACACGGAAGTCTTTGCAGAGAAGAGAGAGAGCCTCATGACAATCTGCGTTTGCGAGTATTGGACTCACTGGCCCAAGCTGGTCCAGCAATAACAGCATAAGTTTACTTTCTTCGCTGTTGTGATAGCCATTTCCGGGCAATTGAGACCTTGCAAGGGCGCTCATTAAGGCAGAGTTGAACGCTTCCGTCGAACCGTCGCCTGCACTATGACAGTTGTGCATGAACTGTATCAGCCAGTCTTGGAAAACCTCCATCACCTTGATAGTAGCTTGATGTTGAGACCCCTGGGTAGTACTGTCATGAGCGGTCTTCGAATGCTTGCGCATTTGGAGGATCATCAACATCACGACACCAACCGTGAAGGGAAGAGCCTCGGCTACAAGGTATTTTTGGCCATGACGAAGCAAATAGTGGAGTACGCCGATTGCGTCGTCTGCACTTTGCGGATCGTTCAGGAATGGTCTGATCGAATGGAGAAGCATTTCGAGAGGGAAGCCTGAAAATGCAATTGGTCCTGCCATACAAATTAGCAGCCTCAACTTCCGGAGAACTGTACAAATATGAAGTGACCCTAGAGCGGTATGGATCGAATCCAGCAACATGCGAACTGCCAAAGGGAAAGACGAAACGTCCCAAGGTTTCACCGGATCAAACGGTACGATATCAGGGATCTTTTCCGTCCGGCGGCATAGACGCTCGATCTGATCGCAGAGACGTTTGCTTTTGAATGATGGTTGTTGACTCTGGGAAAGCTCTTTGACGGAGTGGCTGTAAGTTTTGCACTCGAATAAGGCCTTGCTCGCCTGGTGATATCTGTCCTTTTTCTCAAGCCAAGCATCATGCATGTCATCCAGCTCACTGACTGAAATATAGAAATGACCCATAATCGTTGGAAAGTAATCAACGATCAGTTGTTTCCACTTCTCCTTCGAACCGATGTATTTACGCACACGAGCGTCAGCATCCGCGGGACTTCGGCCTTCTATTTGAGGCTGAGCGATGTCCCACGCAGTAGCATAAGCCACGCATTTTGCGAAGGCTATCTCCACAAGGTCTGCCGCGCTCGTTCCTGAACGTGCGACCAAAAATTGCAATTCGTCTTCACTGCCACGCATCAATAGTTGTGCAGTAATCTCGATCTGATTAGCATGCAGCAGCTCTTCCAGCGTGGAATACCTGAAGGCAGCATAAGGCAGATTCGCAAGCTTCTTGTTCTCTAGAAATGTGTGAAGGAGTTGTGGCGCAAAGAGAGTGAATAACCTCTGAGGCGAGCTGAAGTTCAGTGCTGAAGTGAGGCTGTCGATACACTTTGCAGCATGCTGGGTGGAAATCTTGATGATGGCCGCTGTCTCAAATATGTAGTACACACAAGGACGCAGTAATGATGGCCATGCTGCCGCTAGCTTAGACAAGAACAACAGTCGCATGGATAGGCCTTCAATCCAGTCCGCGTCTGTTGGAAGATACATCTGCAGCTCATCGAACATGTCACCATGTGTCGACAAGACGTAGCGCTCAAAGATCGAGGTGACTTTTCCAGCTAGTTCGTACAGCACGGTAATGCTGCCCAGTTGCAAAAGCTTGTAGAGTGTTTTCAGGACTGATGGAACCTCATTGCCTTCACCATACCCTGTGTCTACGTCACAAAGCTTTATCAGTAGTTCCGTGACCTTTCTCTGCACGACAGGAGACAGTACAGCTGCTGAGAGTGCTGTCTTGGTGAACCAGTCGTACATGTCGAGACCAAGGCCGAATAGCGATTTGTTCTCCGGATCCGTCCAGGTCGCTGTCAGTGTCAACATGACGTCGAGAATAGTACCTGTAGCAACTTCAGAGCGCTCGAATTGATAGGCGGAGAGCAAAGTTTCCGTGAAGAACTCCATGATACGTTCAGTCTGGATCTGGTCCAGGAGAATTCCACAGTGCTGCAACGACACTAGTACAGTGCGACAACCGAGAACTTCGACCCCAGACATGGCTACAATGTCGTCCACGAATAAGGTAGAAGCACTGTCTGCGTTTGGTTTCAGAGCGTCTTCGCTATGGATGTAGGTAACAAGATTGGCATATAAAAGTGTACTGGAGCGTAAGGTGAGTCGGGAGTGCATCACGGCACTATCGTTCTTCAACTGAGATGCTGAGCCATCCGGCCTGTCTCTTCGACTTTCCTGCGAATCTAGATCAATATCCATGTCCATCTCATCTTGGTCAAGATCCTGGTCATTCCAGGTATGATTTCGGTCTTGCAATGACAACGACGCAGATACTGCTGCGCACAAGACTTTCTCACAATTCGTGAAAGCGTGAGTTTCTTCAGATTCACTACCATGTAGACCAGTAAAGGCTTGCCCTACACGCAACAAGAGTGAGTCATACTTGTCTTGAGTACAACCAGGCTCACGGACAAATTTGCATACTGTTTTGAGCAGTGAAAGGGCTTGTTCCTGAAGCTCACGTTGTCGCCTCTTGTCTTCAAAAACATGACAATGTGAGACGCAAACGAGAACGCAGCATACAGTACACAGTGATGCGAACATGTCGTGACTGATTGCTGAGGCTCGATCTTGGCGAAGGCAATCCCATCGCTCTTGAGTTTTGAGTAAATCGGGGTGGAAGTGGTTAAACAATTGACGCTCGCAAGAGTTTTTCGAGCGGGTTTCTGACGTTATGGGCGGGTCTTTGCTTGTGTCCTGATCGAGGTTCGAATGGAAGATTTGCCCTACTGGCGGCTGCAGGAGCAGATAAGAAAGCAACTTCTCCTGCTCATCGCATACGAGCCATACTTGTGCAACTGGACCCCAAACATGGAATTGAGAACTTGCACATCTATGAGGTCGATGATCTAAACATATACCGATCAGATGCAGAATATCCCCAAAGTCGAGTAAAGAGCAGTTAGTAGCGTAGAGTCTGTCCTCGAACCTGCTGGGCACGAAATTGCGTAGGACCCATGCCAGCACTGATTCTGCGGTGATTAATGCTGTGCCGGGGCTGGTCTGCTGTGCTATCCTGACAATGCGGCCAAGAAACGTTGCTACAGCATCCACCAGAAGCGATGGTCCATTAATATCGATCGAGTATGTGATCGATTGTATAAGATCGGTCACAGTGGAGTGGGTGACAAGTCGCACCTGTAGCATCACATCAAGTAAGCGACAGGCCGTTCGACATGTGGCAGTATTAGTGATTCCACGAAGTCCTAGTTGCCAGACTGATGTCCAACGTGATGATAAGCTTGAGTCACAAGAACAAGACTGCGCAGCACATGTCGCAAGGACCAGGAAAGCCCACGCGGAGAGGTAGCCGCTATCGTCGCCATAGACTGCAGATACGTTATCGATGATTGCTGCCAACTGATATGCTGGAAGAAGATGATGCTGCATGAGAAACAGGAGTGTCTGCAGAGCACATGAGCGCGCACTACTGGTGCCGTTGGCTGTTGCAACGAGGAGCTCGTCGAATTCGTCTTGGAGCTTTTGCCGCTTGAGGGGCCTGATCTCAGCATCGGGCACTTCCTCGTCAGAGTCGACAATTGCGGAGGACGGCGAGATGAGGATACCAGTCAAGAAACCGACGACGTAAATATGAGCCCAGCGATGTTCGGCTTCGTCTCGATTGGATTTCAGGCTCAAAGTTGGGACGCAGACACTCGCAGTATCCTTGCTCACACCTGGCACGTGAAGATCGTCAATTTGAAGCTGCTTCCGCTCGCTTAACTTAGCATAGTCTGATCGCATAATTCCTAGCGAGTCAGCAAGCTCGGCACGAAAATGGTCGTTCTCAGGCTGATCAACCAGACGAAGAATGTAAGGTTTGAGGTACAGGATCGCAATCAGCGATTCATCCTTGAGCGCCACAGACTTCTGTGACCAGTAGTGTCTCGTCAACCGGATGACACGCTGAGTGACTTTCTGCATCAGACCGACATCTTCCGTCCTGGCCCACCCCAGGATATGGTTGATGGTCCCAAAGGCGTGCTGATGACAACGACCTGCCACCGAGGCTCTTTCGAGGAATTCAATGACGTGCCATACAATTGAAGTGGCGTGTTTGCTTGTGATTGGAGCGTTTGGAGCAGCAGTCAGGAAGGATAGACAGAAAACCATTTCCTCGGCGACTTGTTTGAGCAGACTTCGAGTTTGCTGCAAAGTTGGATCCTTTACGGAGGACCGAGAAGACTGGATCGACCGGAAGCTTGAGCCATGATCTGAGCCTAAGTTTGCTCTGGACTCCACGCGAGACAGTGAAGTATCCTCGGCCATAGCATCATTGGCAAGTCCGACAATTGATACACAAAATTCAGCTGTTCGTTCCCATTCGAACTTGGGAAGGTGCTCTACGTGTGGTTGGTGACAAAGCACAGCTCTCAGTATCTTTGCATAATCTGGGGCAAGAGGAGTGCATAGCTCTCCCGAAGAAAGTGGCATAGTATCGATGACATGATCAATCAGTGCTCTCAAGGTCTTAGTTTGCAGTGTTGGAACGCCGACTTCAACTGCTTGACGAAGAGCCTGAGCGCAAGCAGATAGCCGGTTCTCCAGTGCAGACTTCGTAGTTTTGGTCGTTGACCTGAGCCATATAGATTTATCTGCCACGGCAACTTTGAACAGGATCTCATATATGGTGTGAAACGAGACTTCTGCGATTTCCTCGATGATCGAATTGTCTTGGTTATGTCGCAAGATGTAGTTGAGATTCTGAACACCCTGGCCACGTTCCGATAAATTGCCATGCTCGATCTGCTCTGTCAACAATTAGCACTGTGCCTTACCACATGACTGAGACGATCCTGAAAGTACCTATGGCATCTGCCAACGTCACATGGCCACTCATCGCACCGTCGCTGAAGCTGGTGATTCAACGCCGTAAACGTAAACATCGCACATATGAAGTGTGGTGAGCAGTGTTGCCACGCGCGTGTACAATGATTCCGTCTGAGGAGCTAGGTTCTAGAGCACCCAACGTGAGACTCTGGACCATCACTTTGGGGCTGTTGGAGATGTCGTATCGCTATTACGTTAGATCCATGGTAGGCCTATGTCCATTTTGCGGTCGGGGCTGTGATCTTATTGTGACACAGGAAGTCTGTCGTGTTGAAGCAGCGTGAACGTGGGAGGCAACGTCGGTCATGTTACGTGTAGAATGGCTGGCAGGGCTCACATCCATACCACGACTTTTGGCATGACAGCATGAAGCACGGCACGAAAGCTTATGATGCAGCACTGGCGTGGAGCGCGTCCAGCGCCAGTTAAGAAACATTTGTTTGATCATCAGGCTTTGGACATCTTCCCACACACCCACTACGACTCGACATGGATCAGGAAGGCTCCTCCCTTCAGGGTCTCCTGGACCTCCAACGAGACCTTGAAATTTTCGCGCATTCAAAACTCCTCAGTATTGATCGTTTATCGGCCGAGCTAGATGCCAGTATTGAAGATCTGAAGAAGCTATTGGACAAGAAGAAGAAGTCGGAGACAAGTAGGCAGCAGCTACTTCCAACACCTGGCTCGAAGACGCGCGTCATCAAGAACAACGGAGACGAGTACGAAGTCAATGAAGAGTTCATCGAGACAGCGATCCGGGTCGCAGACGAATTGGATCTGGATGAACTGGACGCCGCTCGATTGTGTCTAGATGCGTCGAACGAAGGCTTTGGTCAAAACAACTATCCTTTACCTGCCCGCGCTGTCGTGCGATTTCAAGAACATCGACGATGCGTCCTGCACTGTGTGGAGCTCCTGCTGCAACAGACTGTTGATTCGGAGGGTGACGAGATCGTGGAGCATTTGAGGGACGTGGTGCTCGATATTGTGAGAGGACCAGGTGGACGCCCTGAAGATGGCTCGTCATACTGGCGGCGATGCGTTGATGGACTTGGCGAAATTGAAGGCGGCCTGAAGCGCGTCAGCGACCAGAAACAGACCATGGCAATGACGGGACAAGTCTTATCGGGCGGAAGCTTGGAAGCGTTCGGCGTACAACGTTGGCTTCTGACAGAGCAACACGAGTATTTGTCCACCATAATGTCCTATCTTATTCGAGGACATCATGTCATTCCAGGGGAGTTTCGAAGATTCTTGACCAAGGCCTCGACACTGGAGGCTGAGGTAGACATATCTATACACTATCTACCAGTGATCATGAGTGGCTCCGCCTATTTCGGTGCTGATACTGCTATCACTCATGCTGAATCGCTAGACTTACATCGACTTTTCGCAACAGGACCTGGGCAGTTACAGTGGAAACAAGCATCCTTGAGCGCTGCAGCTACCATCCTGTGGGTATCGGAGCACAGTTCAAGGTATGCGGAATCTGCAATGGATCCAGAAATTCGGGTTTCAGAGCGACAGCGCGCCGAGGAAGAGCGAACTCGGCTCTTCTTGGATTGTGTCCATGGCCAGGGCTTACATTTCATCCTCAACGCCTGCACTTATCTGAAGCCTGAAGTATGGCATGACCCTGCAAAGCTCGGGTTGGTAGACTACCTACTTGGAGACTCCGCGCGCGTGGCAACAGATGCCCCTGCTGCATCGGCGGATTTTGCAATGCTTACCTTGCGAGAACTGCAAAGCTTCACCGACGCCTTCGTCACGAACATGCCTGATGTGCTTCGCCGCCTTAAAGTCAATGAGGATGATCAGCGGCGGGCGCTTCTTTCAAGGCAGCCAAATGAGAGTCGTCAATATGAACCTGACCTTGAGAGGTTCATGGTCATCATGTCGTACGCCTATCAAGATGATGCAGATGCCGCTCAAGACTTTTGGTCGGACAAAGAAAGCAATCTCTACGGCTTCCTCCGATGGGTATCGCAACGTCTGCCAACGCCAAGAGTCGCAGCCTTCTGCGAATTACTCAGATCTGTTGCTGGTGATGCCAGGACCGCGGATCTTGCACATCGATTCCTCCTCGAAGATGCAACAATGATCTCTGGTAAATTGCGTAAAGCTCACAGCGTGAGCTGGGCGCAGATCTTCAGCGAACTGGATGTCTATGCCACATCAATCAAGAACAGACCTGCCATTGCTCACATATCCTCCCAGCAAAATGGCGCGACTGACATTGTCGAAGCGGAAACTCATATCATGCTTGAGTCTTACCTTCGACTGGCCTCACACATGTGTCGTATAAGTCCAGACGCGCGCAATTGGATATTGCGCGAGCAGCCTTTCCATCTTGGTGACGTGCTGTTTCAATTGGCTGCAAGTGGCGTACAAGGCAGGATACAAGCTTGCTGCTTCGATCTGTTAGCTGCAATGCTGAGCGACAAAGTGGCAGAGGTTAACGATGGCGTGTGGGTGATGCTCGAGAACTGGATCTCTGCGGGCGGCGCTGGTGCCGCAGATGTTACAAGACCGCAACAGGCTGGTAAACCTGCATTGCCTGAGCGGTATTACCTGCAACGATTCAACGATAATCCAGAAACTGCAACTGCGTTTGTAAATCTGCTCACGGCGCTCGTCACTCCGGAACTCCCTTGCGAGGAGGACCTCGTTCGAGACGGCCTCCCTTTTCCTGAGACACTAGGTGCGCCTCACCGACACGCGGGAATCGAAGCGTACGTGGATTTCGTCGCCGGTACCGCCTTCAGACTCTCGCAAAAGCATGCCGGAGCTGGGTATGATATCACACAAATAAATGTGCTCCGCTTTGCATGTCTTGAATTCCTTTCTGTTTGCCTAGCATCTTTCAACGAAAATCTTGTTATGATCGGGAACAGAAGCAACATCTCCTTGGACGAAATGATCAAGACCTCATCCCTCAAGGCATATATGCGACTTCATCCTTTCGCCAGATCGATGGACTGGCTTTTCAACAACGACATCATATCAGTACTGTTCTCTACGTCTGTGCAACAAGCAGACGAGGTGAATGCTATGGATGGTGATTGCCCAGCTGTTAAAACTGCTTTCATGTCAATTCGGGTCATGAATCAGGTTATGCAACTCCAATCAACCTATTTCGACATAGTGAAGCCAAGCAACAAGACCAATTCGGATCCGCACCGCCCAGCAGTTGCTAATGCCGCGTTTGGATCATTCGATGAGGTGCTACTAAGCCAAATTGATGTGGTCATCGAGTCGATGTCGTACGCCTACAGCAAACACTTGCCATTATCTATCGAGTCCCTGGAGTTTATGCAGCACATCGCTAAATCCAAAAAGATAGCTGATGGTGTGGGCCCATCTGGCACCCGCATGTACGATCGTGTGATAAGTGCAATCGCAACCTCTAGCGACGCCATTGCCGTCGGGCTGATACCCAACTTTCAAATCGACGATACCGATCTAGAGAACGAAGGTGTCCCATCACCCAAACTTGTCAGAGCGAAGCAGATACTGCTCATGCTGAATTATGGTCTCGACATGTCTCCACGCAGTACAAGCATCGCCACTTTTATACTGGGCTTCGAGGGAGGTAATCGAGGTGCACCTTGCAGTCCGAACAGTCTTTTCGTGAATGAGAGCTCGCTTTTCCATGCTTTGGTCGCGTACGTGGTCACGGCTCCAATTGCAATCGCTCCAAGCTACATGTCATGGCTACTTGAACTGAAACGGAGCTGCCTGGACGTGATACTGAAGCTCGCACTGTCACCGCTCACGAAAAACGCGGTGATCCCAGAGCTTCGAAGATTTGACTTTATGCCGGTCTTGTCAAAGAGCTTGATCCTTGCTGAGGACGACTCATTGTGGGACGGTCTGCAATCCACGGATCCTCAGACCGTACTTGGACCTTCAGCTGTTGCGATCAAGAGTTTCATGCAACTACGGCGAATCTATTTCGACTACGCGGCCCTGGAGCTCCGGTCTGCAGCCGAAGCTGGCGCAACTTCCGTGATAGAAAAGATCCTGCGGACACTTCAAGGCGAGGTAGCAATGGACAATGGCGAAAAGATGCAAGTTGGATCCATTTTCGAGCTTCTCGACTTCTTCACGATTGCCTTCGCCAACGAATTCGCTTTCGGCGGTCAATTGAGATTCCTAGCTGATGTCAATTTCGACGTCTGCATCACAGACGATTCAGAGCTTGGCGATGCATTCGATGTCGACATTGCAGAGCAGCTCGGGACACTACGGAAGCGCGAACTTCTCAACAATGGCAGCATCAAGGACTCTAGCGACGAGGCCGGCTTCAATGACGAGATCACAGCTATCCAGGCCACAATGATGAGCAAAAACTACTCGCGAAGCATCAAAGCCGCTCGTACTGCCGCACTAGAATCATGGACCGAATTACTCTCACTTATCACGGTGACCGAAGGCGGATCACATGATCCAGCCGCATTTTCTCTGCAGGCGTTGACATCGGTCCTGCCAGTCCTTGAGAAATGTCTCTCCACAGATCTCGAGCTAGCTGCGTTTCTTGCTAAGCTAACGCTAGCACTCATTCCATCTGCCGTTTCTGGGACATCTGGGCAATCGCAACTCACGGCCGCATACGAAAAGCTGCTCCTGACGTTCAGAATTTGTCTGAAAGGTATAACGGAGAGCGATGCTGAGCTAGCTTTACGAGATGTTTGCTATCGCATCTGCTACTCTATCGTGAACATCTTGCCACTATCTGTGGTGAACGGCACTCGATCGCCGGCGCCCAACGCAAAGCAATTAATGACCCTGTTGCATGCTACAGGAGGCCGGCTCCTCTTCGTGATCTCTGAAGACGCTTTCTCAGGCCGAGGACCTACTCGAGTGTCGTCCTTACTCCTGTTGGACTCCATCATGCTCGTAGCACAGACCACCAAAGCCAGCGCTGGAATATTGTCCGCTATGTCTAGGCTCAACTTCCTACCAGTCTTGCTCGACACTAGCATTGCTAACGTGGCAACATCATTTCAAAATAGCGAGAACGATGATAGAGTGACCGCTCTGGCATACTACCACACAGCGCTTGCCCTGCTGTTGCGCATTTGCCAATCAGCGGAGGGATCTCAGCTTGTGCTCAATGCAGGCTTTATCTCGACCGTCAACGACAGTCGCCTCTTCAGCACAGATCCAGACATCGGCATGGACATCGATAATCCGGCGGCCCTCGCCGAGTTCTTCCGTATGCTCGCCGCCATCTTGAGAGTCATGACAGCGATCGTAAGCTCAAAGTCGCAGGTCATAGTCTTGCAAGAAGTTCGGAGCTTTATGCAGCAGCATCGCTTCAATGTGCAGGCTGTCTTCAAACGGGCTAGACAACATGCAGACCAAGACGCAGCGGATGTTGCGGAGGAGTTCGGTCGTTTGATGTGGGCGACAGAATTCTTGCAGGTATGCCCTCTTCCAATTGACTGATTTTGCTTAACATGTACTGACCAAAAGCAGGACGACGAGTACAAAGATGCTAGATATGGCATTTCAGGAGGCTTCTCATAACGCAGAAGGACTACTGTTGTCGTGCTGTCAAATCAAATAGAGTATGTTCTGCTGCGAAGTCAACTCTATCCTGGCCACCACATCATATCCTGTTCCTACACTACCGTTGAACCAGATCACATGTGATCCACATGCGATGCTTAGCCCTTCAAAATCGACCCTGCCCACGTTCACATCACATCTCACGGCCACTCAACGGCCTTCTCTTTCTCGGTCGCCCTACTGCGTCCAACAAGGAAAGGCGACTCGATCCATGAAAGCTGGAGGAAAGGCGAGTTGCAGTAGGTCACAGGGATCTTCATCGGAACCCGTACTTGCTGCGCTCAAACCAGGCCAAGATCAAACTGTCTCTCTGAAAGTCTGCGGTCGTTGAGGTTCAGGATTGTGGAACAGATACAGGGACAACATAGCTACATCAGATGTTGCCGTCCGAGTTGTGAGAATTCCGACGAGTGGGACCAGATCCCAATCTCACGAGTCGCTCTATCCACAATCAGTCGCATGGATCCCGGATGGAGTCGAACGTGGTATGTTGCTACTTTGTGAGTGGAACACAAACCCAGCAGCGTGTGTAGTAATAGAGTACCTTCATGTGCTATGAGAGCGTCGTTCTATGTTCGGTTTCGGGTACAGTGATTGTGTAGGATACGGCGTACTCAAATCATAGGATCATCCCAAACCCTGCATACCTCAGTACTTTGGTTCTCGAGCGAGACTTACAAGCCTTGTAGGACTGGACATCACGCGTGTGATTCAGACGGCCAGCATCCTAAGGATACGAGGCGGACGGACGGGGTTTCTACCTATGCGTATATTGGTGGCGTGCAGGAGGTCGTTCCGTTCCAATCCTTCATCCTTCGTATCACAACGACTTCCAGTTCCATCGCACAACGTCAGCCACAAGGAATCCTCCATCATCAAGAAAACTTGCTCAAAATGCAAATATACATGATGGGTGTATTATATAAAGCTGTTGGAATCTGGAAACATTCCCAGCCTTGCATACCATTTTCATTACCAAAAAGCCGACTACAATAATAATGCGATCTTCAATTGCTCTCGCTTTCGCGACCACCCTGTGCGCCAGCTTAGCCCCACAAGCTGCCGCTCAAGCTTACTACAATCAACCTCTCCCAAGACCTTGCACGGGACCGTCTTGCGTCGACCCACCCGCGATCCAGGGCGTCGACTCTTCGCTGCAGTTTCAAGACACGAGTGTGATCCTTCGTGATGGGACATACTATCGCTATTCCAAAGGCAATGCAACTGGTCTGGGTCTCAACGTGGTCACTGCGCCGTCTTTGACCGGCCCTTGGACGTACGCCTATGACATCCTGAGTGGACCGTTGAAGTCGTCTTGTGGCTCCGGAGATGGCCAGGCGACGTCGTGGCGTTGGGCTCCCGAGGTGCATTTTATTAATGGCATATACTACATGTACTACACCGTGGAGTATCCCGGGATCCCAGGCCAAAATGCCACATGCTTCGATCAATGTGTCGCTTTGAGCAAAGACCTGTCGCAGCACTCCTGGGTCGATCAAGGGTCAATGAAGATTCCTCAGGCCAAACCCATGGTTGCGACAAATGGGCAAACGAGAGCGCCTTATGTCACGTTGGACGGCAATCTCTTGGCCAATTCGACTGATCCTCAAGGCATGACTGGCTCACCGTATATGGTCTTTGGTAAGTCCCACCATTCATCACGCCACCTGAACATCGTGCTAACAGACATAGGATCGTACCAATTTGGGCTGTACGGCATTCCCTTGGCTGAGAACCTCCTGACTGCTCTTCCTGGTGCCGTACCACAGCTCATCGACGCTGCGCAATGCCAGACGCCTGCAAGTGCCAGCATCTTTGACCAAAGTGGCAACTACACGGAAGGAGCATATCAGCTCCGGCACGGAAACTATATTTACCTGTTCTACTCGCGGGGCACCTGTTGCGCTGCAGGCAGCACATCTGTCGGAAGCGTATATCAGACGCAGGTATGCCGGACTGCAGCAAGCAACGGCCCCAAAGGTCCTTACCTTGACCGTGACGGGCAGAACTGCATGACTGGTGGCACCAAAGGAGTAAACAGGACCGGCTCGATCTTCCTGTATTCGAACAGTAAGTGCATCACTGCGGAGTGTGAGATTAGTGCCACTACGCAAGATCTGAATTCTAACAATGTTACTTTGCTTCAGACAACGACGGCAGAAAAGCGACAGTGTTCGCCCCTGGTTCGGTCGGAGTCATCAACGATCCAAAGGAGGGACTGTGCATGTGGTATCAATGTGAGTACTCGGAAGTAACATTTCGATGCCGCCAGGACCTGAGTACTGACAACAATGCTCGCAGACAAGGACAACACGGCAAAGTCCCCTGGCATTGGCTTTGGGTACAACTACTTGACGTTCGACGATGAGCATTGGCCGATTCTCACGGCCAATAGAACCTAGGAGTAAATCGCACAGAGACTGCTGTTAAGCCCATCTTCACACATAGTCTAGAAATGGAAGGCAGTTACTACGAATCTCACAGCTCGCTTTCCTCTCCTGAACGTAGGCTCTCCTTCCAGCACCGGTTGGGCCCGCAAACCACCGCCCACTCCCCCCTTTTGCTCAACCCATTCTCCCCTTCCCCCCCAATTTCTCCTTGGTCAGGTTCCGACAGCACAGCGTAAGCAACGGTAAGTTCGAATTCATTCCACGTTACTGACGGTACACTCGATCTAGACAAAACTTCCCAAAAGCTTCCTGCTCTCACAATCATCGTAAGTCTGGTTCGAAACCTTGTGGAATGTTGACTGAGATCTCACTGACAATCTCTAGAAAACAAATCGAACGACCATGGCCACCATTATCACCGCCGCCGCCGTCGCCACCACCACCACCACCACCACCACCACCACCGCCGCCGCCGCCGCCGCCATCGTCTCTGACTACGCCACCATGCTCTCCGCTGCCACCGCCGCCGACATCATCACCGCCACCATCACCACCACCATCACCGCCACCGCCACCGCCACGCTTTCCTCCACTCTGGTCGCGGGCAATTTGCCCAGGATCTGCGATCAGCGACACCAGCGATTGCTGGACATTGCCTCTGGCGTGACCGGGATCGTCTTGGTTGTCACCCTCGGCGCCGCGGCTGTCCTGCTCTGGTGCCGCCGCATCAGCTTCGCTGGGAAGGTGTGGCTCTTTGTTGTGGGGCTGGGGGAGCTTTCCTCCAATTTGGTCATGAAGACCATTGGGTTCGTTTGTTTGGGAGATTATCCTCCCGGCGCTATCTTTCGTTTCGTTTTGGGGGAGATTCTGCCGCTGCTGGCAGCGGCTGTTTGCGGGCTTGTTGTGCTCTTGGTGGAGAGGAGGAGGAGATGGGGGAGGAGAAGGGAGAAGAGGGGGGAGAAGAGGAGGGAGAAGGAGATGGAGAGGTGAGTGTGCAGACGGTGGGAGAGCCCATCTCCTCGGAGCGTGGAGTTCTCCCTGCTGACCAGGTTCTTTCGGGCCTGCGACGTCGGCAGAAGCGCACGTCCTCTGCGAACTAGCTGGGTCCAGCTCAGCTGTCCCATCACTGTATGGTTGCGAAGGGAAGACCTCCTTCGCGCAAAAAAAGAGGCCCCCCAGCGAAAGGTCCTACTTCTACGTAGTGCTGGGGACCAGTACGCTTCGGCAGGCCATCACCTGTCCGAATGCGGAAGCCAGAAGAACCGACTACCAGTGATCGTCATCTTTGCAGCCATGAGTATCCCCAAGATCAGCATGCGTGATGTTGGATGGTTGGCTGACTCAAGATCTTGGTCGATGCACTCGCTCTACTCGCATCTTGAGTGATGGCGGAAAAGTGTGTCCTCGTCGGTATAGGTGTATGTAAGCAATCCTCTGCTCCCGCTGCATGAAGACACATATGTCAGAGCTTGGCAGTATTGCTGACCTTCAGATACATATTTGGATGATTCTGTTCGCGAAAGACAGTTTCGACACCGTAGAGACAGCGGATCTGGCATGCTTGCTGAGATCTATAAGTTCCCTGACACCTGAGGATCGGATCCTTTCACATCGCCAACTACTCACCAGCGCACCACCACTCTTGGTAATGCTGTGAACAAAGACTTCCCGCCGCAGTACATCACGTCGTCTTGATAAAGACAACATAACGTAAGATATCGTCCTGGTAATGCAGGGTACAAGACTGACCTAATTCCTACGTAGGCACAAAATGGTCACCCTCAGACGCATCTCGGCCTTGCTCTTACTGTGTTCGGGTTTCGCGACTGTCCTCGGCAATAAGCGCTATGAGATGGTTTTCACGGCTCACCAAACCGAGTCGTGCTCGGACCCTCAAGTCGAAACGCTCATCAAGGATGGCCAATGCCATACCTGGTCGGGCGTACCATACACTAATTTTTCCCACTACTGGGCCGCAGGGTTGGATATCGACTGCACTGCCATCAAATTCGGCCAATGCACGATCCAGGTCTTCGCCGATGCCAACTGTGCTGGACCAGAAGTCGGCCGCGTAGACTGGGCCAACCAGCATGCGAAGGCAAGCCATTGCTACGATACCGAAGCTCCGTTCTTCAGCGCCACCGTCACCTGCATCAATACTCTCGCACGCAAAGCGTTAGGTGAGGTGCCAAAAGTCCCGGGAAGGTATACGTCGGGAACATATTATCCTTTCACAAGCAGGAAGTGTCTGAAGGAGGGCAATGTGTTCTAGGAGTTTCATACATGAGTTTTGACTACTACCTAGCGCATCTGTGTGCCGACTCGTACGCCAATTTGTATCGATCACAACGGGCCAGATGGTGGGAGCAGTCGAGCTACTGTTCCACCGCCAAACCATGTTCCTATACTGCTGCCGTCAGCTAGAGTTGACTGAATCAATGATCCACTTACTTCTCATCTCCCTGTTCCATTTCATCTTCGTAGTTCTGCGTCGATGTATAGCTTTGTGCAAGTGATGTACAGTGCATGCAGGTCTTTGCCAGCAGCACGTGACATCGACCACTTTACGCGTCAGTGCTCTGCACGTCTTCCTCCAGCGCACGCGCCGTAGCCTCCACTTTCCAACATTCATTAGAAACGAACATCACAACAGTTCCGACCAAGACTTCCCAAAGGCAAACCCAATCTGACAATCTCGCCATGGCCGAAGTCACTCCTCGCATCACCGCGCAATATCTCCAACAGTTCTCCCACCAGACTGTGCGCATCCTAGGCAAAGTCCGCCAGCTGCGCGGCGAGCAGGCGACGATCGATGCCGGCGGGCAGATTTCCGTCTATTTGAACCGGGTGAGTATCATGCAACCTTTGCTATGTCTTCTCCAGAAGAAAGTTCGGCTTGTGGTGGCGATGGCTACGACTCTCATTCCCGAACGTAAACCCTCTTAGCCGGGCAATGCGACGATCATATCATATCAGATCTACAACAAGTACGCTGACAACTCCCGGCGCATAGGACTCGCATCTCCAGGTCAACCACGCGGTCGAGATCATCGGCAAGGTGCAGAACGATCTCAGCGTCAAGGTGATGGCGAGCACGGACATGGGGCCCGAGAGCGGGATTGGTGAGTTCTCGTCGTTTCCTTTTGCGTTGTAGGCGGGGTCTGGGTTTCACAAGTCTCGTACGACTGCCGCTGTGGCATTGCGAGTTGTGTGGGTGCTCACAGAGACACCTCCTCTTGGACGTCCAGCTTACCCCTCGAGGTAACTACGGCATCAATACTGACCCTGCGCCACAGACTTCGACGCCGTGAGCGCCGTGGTGGACGCGACGCATCGGTACGCGGAGATTTTCTACGAGAAGGAGCGGTGATGAGGCTCGATCGCATCCGAAGGGGAACGCGGCATGGCGGACGCAAGGACTTTCACTGGTTCTTGAAGGGACTTCATGGGGCTTGTCGCGAGGACTGGCGGAGGCTGTAGAGTGTGACTGATCTGGGAGTAACATGAACTGACAACCAGCCAGTGGATGGTTATGATGAGCACGATTTGAGACTTCACATGAGGTCCAGAGTACTGTAGACGACTAATACTTGGCTGGTCCTGCCCGTTCTATGGTGACTATGACCCGATCATGAAACTACCTCTGCCATTCCCCTGGCTGTACATCCAGATCGAGCGCTTTGCTCAAGCTACTTTATTTCCTCTATCCCAAATCTCAAACATGTATCACCAATCCTGCCAGCCTGAAGTGCACCAGCCAGAATGCTGACAGACTCGCCTTCTGCCCATGCTGAATTCCTATCATGCATCCACATATCAAGTCTGGATGGAAGAACAGCGTCATTCGTCTTTAGAAGCTTTGCCTCCGGAATGGCGGCAGAGTGGTCCAGCCTGCATAGTAGCCGAAAAGGGGAGAGTCAGCATTGATATGTAGATTGTGCGCCGCAGCGATGAAGGCCGTATACAATGCTTCACACTCTGTGACGACCAGGCGGGTTGCCAGTAGTTACTGCCTGATTGCAAGATTGAGGTCGAATGTACAGGCCAATTCTCAGGGGCTCGGGGCAGAAATGACATATAAGTCCATCTTCAGGCCATGTATGGACATGGGGCCCACATCGTTGGTGGTCTTGAAGCTGAAAATGCGGCGCAGGTGTTGTGGATCCGTACTCTTCCACGTTCTCAGGCGACTCCCTCTACAACAGCACTCCCGCCCGCCACTCCACCGAGAACACTCTGCTCCACTCCCACCACGTCCTTCAACGTCGCAGCCGCCTGGCCCTTCTGAGCCGCGAAGCGCGAATTACGCACGAAGTTGGGGTCGTGGTTGTAATGCTCGTCGAGGATCGGGTGGATCAGCACGGTCTGGTTGTGGATGGTCAACACACTGTTGGTGGGGACCATGACCCAGTTATCGCGCTCGAACGTTAACGGCTCGGACGCGACGAGCACGATGTCGGCGCCCTTGTCGCGGCGCTCCATCTTGTACTCGCCTTTGCCGGGCAGCGTGTTGGGCAGCATGTTGGGCCCGTGGAGCTGCTCGCGCCAGTCGGTGCCGGAGGAGAAGAACAGCGACGCCGCTTCATCGGTCCGCGACGACACGTAGCGCGTGCAGACCACCGACTTGCCGTCCGTGACGGCGAAGTTGAGCAAGGAGCGCGTGTCGCTGCTCTGGCGGACGGCCTCGGGCAGTTGTGCGCGGAAGCCGTTCACCCGCTCGATGGTGCGCAGCATGGCTTTCCTGAGCACGCTGTGTCCGAACCCGTCCCGCTGCTTGACCTCGTCGTCCGCATCGACGCCCAGCTGCTCCAGCGAGTCCAGGAACAACGCAAACGCCCATTCCGAGTCCGTGTTTCCCCCGACAATATCGAACCACCGATCGCCAATCTCCGACACAAGTCTCCTCTTGATCCCCAGCTTCCACCCTCCGATCCCACCGTTGTGCATCCACATCAGCGCGCCCCGCGAGAACGGATGGCAATTGCTATCGCTCAACGCCCCCTCGGTGCTGGCGCGGACGTGCGCGAACACCAACGGGCTGACGGTCTTGCTCGCCAGCCGTTCCAGGTTGCGGCAGTTCCACGCCGGCACCGTGCTGGTGAAGATGCACGGCTCCGGGCCCAGGTCGATGACACTGCCGCGTTCTCGCTCCGTGTCGCGGTGCGTCGCACTCTCATCGCTGTCGCGGCGGACGTGCCGCGGGCTCCGCGCGGTCATGTAGTAGCCCACGCCGAAGCCATCGCCGTTGTGCAGCTGGGTGGGATCCAGCAGGAGGCGGGCATCGTAGGACTGCGTCAGGATGCTGTGCGTGGGAAGGGTGAGGAGGTGAGAGAGGAGCATGGGCGAGTGGCCGGCGTAGATCAAGAAGCGGCACATGGGTGCCTGCGTGACGAAGTCACTACCTACGCCCTGGGCATATCCTCGATTCGGCACTTGATTGATATTACCGCGAAGTTCCCCGTCATAAAGGCCCTGAACAGCGTGCGGGGTTGTCCTAGCAAGACGTCGTTCGGCACGTTGATGTTTCCTAGAGGACCCTAAGGTATGGGAAAGAGGAGTTGCGTGGGGGTTTCTTCCGGCTTAAGTCTGAGGGGAAGAGGGTGACTTGAGCCTCATTTTAGGGTAGCAGATAAGCACAAGGGACGGCTCCTTCGATCGTGGACTTGCGGGTCGGCACAACGTGGCTCGCGATTACCTTCACGCCGGTGATCCATGCTGCTGGGTTGAAGCAAGTCGTTGGAAGTGAAGTCTCGCGCTCTACATTTATACGTCACGTGACAACAAAAACGTCTTCCACGATTCGAGTATGTACGAAAGATTCATGATACAGTATTTGACATACCCGTTCCTCATTGCCCGCCCTGTGCTTTTGGTCGCGTGAATACGAGTACATGTATCGCAACATCCCAGACCAGACACGAGAAGCACAACTCCTTTTCTTGCGGTCGAAATTTCCGAGAATCTGACAGCGAAAGAGCAAGCAAAACCGGAACCCTTTTTTCTTCATGCTCGTAACCGCTTCATACATGTCGAGAGAGCCGATGGTGAAAAAAAATACGCCCCACCAAGCTCGATTTTCGTCGTGCTTTTCGCGTACACCGTGAATATGAATGATGGATTCCAGTCCGACCGTAAGCGAAACCTTCCAGTCATGGACGTCGTAAACATTGCAATCGCGCAACAGTGTGCAGAAGGTGCCAGTATACCGAATTACGCTTTGTGGGTTCCTCATATGTTGGCACCAAGATATTCCCTATTGCCTCTCGCAGCATTGCGCAAGTCTTCGGTCTTTTGACCGAATCCGACGAGACGCAATCTAGGCCGATTCCATGCTCCTGGAGCCTCGAAAGGATACCATATAACGTATGTAGTAAGCACTTATGACGATTGACCATCGCGGAGGGCGAAACCGGTGTGAATTGTACATGTCGTCCATCTTCTTAAGCAATACTTTTTTGGGATGTTTCCAGTTTTGTGTAGGCGAAGCAGCTGCTTCAGCGTAGTGCAAGCCGCGATCACGACATACAGGAGGCGTCTGAGCGCTGGTCGATATGTGCAGCTTGATTCTCCAGGGCTTTCGCCATGACGTGAGTGACTGTGAACCATCAGCAATGTTCTCCGTGAGTACGATATCATTCAGAGGCGTCAATACTCACCAGGCCAGACGACAGCCTTCTCCAGCATCATGGCTGCCACTCTCAGCATCTTACTGCCATACCCACACGATCCGAGATTGACGTTATTATGCATCGGATTGCCTGAGAATCCATTCATCTGCGAGAGATCGCCACGTAGCATGTTTTCCTGTTGGAATCGCTTGGTCTCTAAGCTCTCGCAGATCTGTTCGATCTTGCGCAGCAGGTCAACATCTTCCGTTTCGAGAAGCATGATCGCAGGAACCTGCGTGAAGTCGATCTGATCACGGCCGAGCACACCCAAGTAACGGCCGACGCGCTCCTGCACAGTGCCAGCCCATTCCGCCAGGACCTGAGCACAGTCGAAGAAGCACATGGCGGATTGAATGGGTAGCTCGTGAGCGCTCGCATCTGCGTACGTCAAGTTGTAGCTGCACGCGATGGTCAGGGAATCGGCTGCATAGAACGCAGCCTTGCGGAGATGTCGCTCCCGTCGCGTGGACGCTTGGCCGCCCGCTTGCACCTGTGAAGCTCTCCGTCGACCATTTCCATTCATCTTTCCAGCCTCGCCGCCTCCATTGGCTGCATCACAATCAGCATGCTGCACAATCTCCGACCCACGGGCAAGCTCATTCGACATGGCATCGAAGTCTCGCGCCCAGAAAGCTTCCTTGGAGCGGCCAAGGTTTACATATAGTCGCACGAAAGCTTGATCAAGCAAGGGGATGCTATCAGCGGAAAGCGGGCCAAACCCAAAGGGGTTCGGCCGCTCCAAACGGTGAGATTCGTTGGCCTTCCATGCAGCTTGCCATGCATTTAGCGCAGGTTCGATGTGAGAGAACATGGATTCGGTTTCCTGCGATGTCCATAGTCGGCTATGATGCCTGCTTCTAGTCTCCCAGATATAATTGTGTAGGGCGCTGATAAGCACAAAGCAGCCAAAGGTGCTTGGCTTCAACTCGTTCGAGGCCGTCTCGCTTGATTGCAGCGTCTCGAGTGGATTACTGCTGACATGGCCAGCACGCTTGTTGCCTTGCCGCTGATTGGCTGTCAAAAGAGTGCTCAGAGCGCCAGCGAAGGAGATCGAGCTTGCTCTGATCGCGGCCATGCCACCACGTTTCTGCCACTCTTGCGCCGTCTCCGCAGCCCACAGTCCTTCGTCGCATGGAAGATCGAGAAGGATTTCAGAGTTCATGATGGTCGGAGTCTGGTTGTATGCAGTAGTCAACAAGCTGGAGAGGATGAAAATGGCGAACAGTGTACGCTTGCGGGTCTCCTCCAACTTCCACTGGATCCATTGGCTGTTCAGGTCTACCTCTTGCCCGTCATTGTTGGCCATGTTGACGTCTGCGCCATGACCGAACGGTTTCGCCCGGGATGGCTTGGCTAATTCGGCTGCCCTGGCCAAGCTTACGAGCGCGGCGCAGTGATTGCTCGCAATATCGGCAGCGGTCTTATCACCACACTGATGACCGTAGATGACGTTCAAGAGCATGGCTTGCACAAGCCAGAGCGGTGTTTGTCGTGCAGTATCATTGTTCCCGCTCCCATTGACCGCAGCTGACATGTCTGCTTTGCGTCGCTCTTCCAAGTACAAACTGATCATCTTCTTCGCAGCTTCAAACAGCTCTTTCGAGGTTGGGTGATCGTACTCGTGGAGTGCGCCGATTGCGGCCATTGAGAGGATCAAGCACCCTCCCCCAGCAAGAGAATCGGAGTGAGATCGGTCTCCCTGAAGTTTGACGGTGTTGAAGTCATCGTTCGGATCGAACGAGAGTGTTGGAACGTGGCAGACTGGCATGTGCGGATGTGAATACTGGATGAAAGCATCAACATATCGCCGAATGTCATCAACACTAGGGAGATTCGGACCCTGGAAGCCATTGCGAGATATTCCTGTGCCTGAGTTCAATGGAGAGCTGATGCTCGGCTGGGAGAATTTGCGATGACTACTCCCGAATACGGAAGGCTGTGAGAGGTTGTATAGCAGGGCCTGTCGCGTTGCCTCGGTGATCGAGTCGGTTGATGCTGAAGTCACGGAGCTCTGACGAGCACTGCCGTTGGTGGATGAACTGCTCATGTTCGGGCTGTCGGAGCTGAAGTTGGACAGCGACGGCGCGAAGAGGTTTGCTACCTGACCATGGCTCAAATCTGGCTGCTGGTGCATCTGAGTTGGCGCGCTCTGCTGCATCATGTTTTGGTGGAAGTAATTATCGCCTTGTGGCGCATGATCCTGCAAATGCGAAGGTGACATGGTTTGCATGTCAAGATTCGGCAGATGGCTCCCCATTGGATCGAGGTGGAAGGAACTGGCCGAGAAGTTGGAGAAATTCGAGTAATTTGAGACGTTCGACATCGTCTGATGCAGACTGAGATCTTGTTGGTTCCATCCCATGTTGTTTTGTGCAGGTAACGCAATGTTCGCGCTGTTGGCAAGCGAGTCTGTGAAGTCGTCTGGACTGTCTCCACTGCTCAGGCGTGAAGGCGAGGACTCATCGATTGCTTGTTCATTATTGTCTTGCCCATGCATCTGCATGTTCCAGTTGCGCATCCACGCGAAGTCGTCACCTTCTGGGATGGTCGGGTGCAGATCTGAAGAGGGCTGAAACTGCTCGTGGCCATGGCTGGATGTCATGGAGGGACCAGAGTGAAGCTGGGCAGGGTTGATGGTGTTCCCTGGACCGAAAAGCTGGTCCAGATTGAACCCAGTCGAGGCCTCGAAGCTAGCGATTGGGGGTGCCGTTCGCAATGAGTTCGACATATCCATGTTGTGCACATTGTTCATGTCTAACCTTGGCAGACCGTTCGCATTTGCATGGTGGTGCATGTTCGTAGACATTCCTTGGTAGTTGAAGTTCATGGACATCCCATTGACGCCCATCGCAGAGGTCTGGTTGATGCCCAGAGCACTCAGTCGGCCCATGTGCCCACTCATGCCGTCCGCAATTCCTAGCGAAGCCATGTCAAGATGACTGATGGTGTTGGCCCTTGGTCTTTGCATCCCATTGTTCATGCCATTGGTATTCAAATTCGCGACGGAATTCTTGCGCACTTTGTTGGCAGAGGAGATCGTGCTGCTCGTGCTCTCCCTGCGGTTGGCTCTCGGTCTCGACGAAGTGGTATTGGTCATGTGTAGCTTCTGCTGATGCCGCAGGAGCAAGTCTCTCCGGGCAAAACATCGCGTGCACTCGGGGCACTCGAAAGGCTTTTCCTTGGTGTGTGATCGCTCATGTCTCTTCAAATGCTCGAGCCTTGCGAATGATCGACCACATGTCCCACAAACGTGCGGCCGCGGCTTGTCGGTTTTAGGCGGAGGGAACTGAGAAGCAGTCGCCGGGAGGGGGGCATTCTGAGTTCCATTGGGAGGAGCGCTCTTCACTGGAGAACTTGTCAGTGCTGCCCGGCTGTGGATTGGGAGCGTGAATGCTAGCTAGGAGATATACCTTCGCCATCATTCGCAAGCAGGTCTAGCTTCAGCGCTGTCAGCTCCGCAGGGTCGACGCTCGACTCTGACTTGAAGGCGACCTCGGAGTGCATGCTCTGTGACGGCAGCAATGCTGCTGGGTGGTCGGGTGAAATCCGGGGAGAGGTCCAAGGATATGAACCGGACGATGCAGTGGCGGGGTACGGCGAGGAGGAATAGATATGCTAGTATGTCGACAAGAGCCAAAAGAATGAGCGATACGATATGTTGTTAGGAATGCTGTGTCAGTGGTGGACGAATGCTCCAGTCGCTGGGACGTCGTTCGAACTGCCGCGCCGGGTCGCCTCAAGCAGTGTCCCGACTGCGAACTTTTCCCCGGTGCGCGCGTGGGTCGATGTGGTCCCACCAAGCCGGCGATATGCGTCACTGGAACAATAATGGCCGCGCCGACAAGGACTCCAACAACACCACTCGCGCAGGTATGTACAGACTGCGACACGAGTGATGGTGCTGTCGGCGCTCTGGATGGACTTGGGCGTAAGGCGGATGCTGGTGAGGCCCAGGAAAAACTGGCCAGATGGACGAGAGCGAGCAGCCAGAAAGAGAATGACCTGGTTTCGCGGTTCCGTGCTCCGAGCGCATCAGCAGGACGCAACGGCTGCACTAAGACGCAAATTGAGTTCGGTCCAGGGCTCTGCTCACAGAAAACGTCCGGATGCTCATCGCGGATGCGCGGCCGGAGCGGCCTTGATCGTTACGAGCCCCAGATGGACGCTGCCAGAGCCCCGACGATGCTGATCTCAGGGGTGCTGCAAGGCAGTGTTGGCATCGAAGTGGTATGATGCCCGTTGGCAGCGCCCTTTCATGTCCAGCCGACGGGTACGATACGATCCCTGGACGAAGGTATCCAGAGCTAACTTACCGTACCACGAGTCCCGTCCATGCCCAGCACGGCCACTCCACGCTCGGTCCAACCCACAAAAGCTGGGGGTGAAATCCGGGGTGGTCTGGAGGATTCATGTCATCCGTCCCAGACGAGCAAATGATGTGCGCTACCTCCATGCGCTCGACCAATGATGACGCATCGCAGAGCTCCCCCCTGACAGCGCAAAACTCTGCCGGCCATGATTCTTCGCTTGCCCTCGACATTCAATTGCCGCCGTTGAAGCTAAGTACTACCAAGTCCTGATCTACGAGAACCACCAGACGACAGAGAGGTGTCACAAGGAGCTTCGCTACAGCTACTTCCACCACCCGGACCACTGTCACTCCTACAGACCTCCTACGAGCCCACCATCGCCAACGGCGTGCCGTCGGGGTCCGACAGAGACGATGCCAACTCAGGCTGTCATGCATGGCTGGAGACGAGCTAGAGGGTCAAGCCAAGACCGCACCAGTCCCGTGCCGTAGCCAGACTGAGCTGTGCTTGCGCAAGTCGCAAACCCTGCACACGGCAGGACTGACTCGAAACCACACCTAGCCTTGCAGCAAGCCAATAGCGTGACGCAGCGACCTGCAGGCGATGTGAGAATGTGGAAGGTGTTGCAGCTCTCACGTCTGCGTTTCCCAGCTCATTGTACGAGCTGACAGGTCATACTGGACGGAGGTAAGCCGATCAGGTTCCTTATGCTTTGGGTCGGCTCGTGTTTCGATCCATCATCATGTTTGATCTGCACGCCGAACTGGCCATCTGTTTCTGCCCAGGAAACTTCAAGCGTTACGAGCACGGACGTTGTTCCGGTGGCAAAATTACTGGCGTTCTGTGAGACTACAGTACTCCGTGGACCGTACATTATTACATGCTGACTTCGGGCGCCCGGAAGAGCCGCCGTCACGACGAAGTCTTACGTGCCTAGACAGATCTAAGTCGAACGTCACCCGGTGGCACAACTTACGATCTGTAGTGGTACTCTCGAAGCAGTGCCACCACAACCTCATCAATGCTTGTTTATGGCTACATCGGACAGTATACTCCCTAGAGACAAGTGATCATCTAGCAAGTGATCGTCTACATGATCAGTGGGACGCTAGTACCATGTGCAAATGCGGCCAAAGCCTCAACGGTGCAAGTGCAGCAGAGCACTACGGCCTGCCAGAAATCGTGCGCGACGGAGTCTGATTCTTACCACAAGTACCGCAAGGTACCATCGAAGGAGATCAGCATCGACCCTCAGCCTGGTCGACGACATGCACATGACCGAGGCTGCTGGGCATGCATTAAGGCCAAGTAGCCACATGCATGAATGAGGGTGATATGGACACTCCCTTGCCGTCCATGGCAACAGCATAAGCACGCGGTCAAGGAGATCTGCTGAGCGTGTAATCCAGGACAAGCATATCTAGCCAAGGAGGTGGCATTGCGCGACCTCAAGGATGTGCTCAACACTTCATATCATCACAACGCTCGTAGGTGGCGATAGGTGACAGTCCGGCAACCATAGATTGATGCTCGCTAAGTACAGTACTGTACCTTCGCAAGCACCATCGACCTGCATGAACCTCGACCTAAGACAGCGTGGAAAGACTTTGCTCCAACGCTAGCCCTAACAGGGGAAAATCTGGGGAAGCCGCTAGCCCTCGCGTGCACTAGCAGCAACGAGGCTGGTCCCTGTTGCATTTCCTGCGCCAGACACGCCACCGGCCGACCTCATTCTTGGCATCACACTGTCCGGTCCCAGGCTGAGCACTACGGGTATTTGGACCAATACGAGCCCTCGCAGCTTGATCGGCTATATCGACATTTGGGCCCCCATTATGCCAGCTACCCTGCTGACTGCAGCCTTCTGGCATCACTGTCCATCTGACGGCACGGGCAAAGGTCTACGAGCAGAACGCTCTTGCGCGAACACGGGACCATTGCAGGATTCGACTGCCGCAAACGGTACTCTAGCACACGAGTCAGGTCCGGCATAAGGTGACTACCACTATTCAGCTACCGTTCGCAGGTCTCTGGGGTGCTGGCTCGTGCAGATCATCTGGTCTGGCCGCCACGAGTCCACTGGCATGATGATGAGCAATCCTCGAAATTGCAACTCCAGGTGTTTACAGGGTTGTGTCATCAGACGAGCGCTTCTGTTGTTCTTGACAGCATTCTCGTGCGTTTGTGGGGACGGTCGTACCTCTAGCGGTCTGCGGTGGACTCATGACAGTGCTGCTCCACTGAGGGCATGGACCAGCGGCTTTGTGTGGCAGCCCTCATCGAACGGACGGAAGCCTGGATCGCTGATGGCGGCGCAAGAGGCGCTGTCGCGACACGTCTCAAGTGCGAAAGAAGATCATCATGGACGGGAGATGAAGCATACCTATTCGCGTGCCTCGCACGTGACGGCATCGTGCTAACATCGGGGGCAAGACCCGTTTGGAACAATAATGGAGCATTGTTACTTCGCCGCCTTCTAACAAGACGGCGGAAGCCATACAGCATATAACGTGCGGCAAGCTTCGATTATCGCCTACAGACCAATGACAAGGATGGCCCATATATATGTCCGTCATCGTATCACCTCGTAGGTGGATCAAACCCTATCACACGAGCAGAATTGTGGGACGGTCCGACGTCGACGCTACAGGCTGTGACCATCGAAGCATCTGCCCACCCGGCGCCTTTTTTTACCGCACCAAGCCGCACAGAAGCCGTTCTGAAAGACACAGAGAGATTGGCCGCTGTACACAGCATTTGTCATATGCCATGCGAGAAACGGTCTTCGTCGCGAGTGTATGCACATCGGCATAGCAGCCAGCACGATGGGCTTGGCTGGACTGGACTGGACTGGACCGAACTGCTCGCTGACTTGCATACCACCCTGGAGTGCTCCACTGTGCAGCACGCACTTCGACCAACGTCGTGTACTCCACGTGTAATTCTTTCGTAATCTGTACTGCCGCCAATGCTGTGAATCAGTTGGATAGGCAATGTTAAGCGGTTCACTGTTGCGACACCATTTTTCTTTGTCAGCAGGCGTGTAAGCACGAATGCCAACGCCGGACAATCGCACGAGTAATGATCGCTTTGCTGGAACAATACATGTGCTACATTCGCCAGCTGAGATTTTGTTGTAACATCAGGTCATGCAAGCTTAACATTGATGGGGTCGGTGGAGGGGCTATACATAAGGTACGCAAATATCTCGGCACCGAACAGATATGCTCGACGAGACGAGCTCCGTACTTCAGCGCAACTGCTTCCCGATCGAAATGCTTCACATGTTCGTCCACCTTCATACCACACATTCGCTTCACCGTGAGGCCGACTCACGACAAGCCCTAGATCCGAGTTGTCCGTATTCGCCTGTCAGAAGAACATTTGTCTGCCATCACACTTGTACCTGGCGTGCGCATCGATCTAGGATGTTTGATGCGGTATCGGCCAGAAAGACATCTGACAGCAGGAACATGCGGTTCCGTAGGGTGGTAGGCCGCTGTGCCAGGAATGATCTCGCACAGCTTCATTTCTTGCCTTTCTTCTTCTTCTTGCTGGCCCCTCCACCCCCACCAGCCTGCGGTTGTGCCTTGGTCTCTACAGGCGGTGCAACAGCAGCATCTTTCGCATCTCCGGCCTGTGCTTCAAGCGGCGTGTTCTCCATCACGACATCTATCGCCCGATTAGCCTTCGTTCGCGCATCAAAACCTCCTCCAACACTGTAGCAACACTGTGATAATCCTACCTTCCGCTTTCTCGGGCAACGCAGCCATATGTCTTCCCAACCGTCCCAAACTCCCAATCAACCTCCCCACCTCCGCCGCCCGATCGGTCTTGAACTTCAGACACGCCCCAGACTCATGATCGTACGTCTTCAGCACCAGCACCGCGCGCGGCACTTTCGGCGCATTCGCTTCCTCCTTGGCCTCAGCCCCACCATCGCCCGCTTCTTCCCTTTTGCGTTTCCGGCTCGACTGATACTTCGGCAAGGCGAGGTTCGGGATCTTGTATTTGGTCGTGATGCGTGTCTACAGGGTACCCCAAGAATAAATCACGTCAGTTGAACGACTCTTGTCCACTTGTTTTACTCGCACAAGCTTCTCCATACACTTGGTAAGTGGGGGTTTGGAGACTTACGCACCGTGGACGGCCGTGCGTCGAGCAGCAGCGCCGACTGCCGTTGCCATTCGTCGCTGGTGCTCAGATAGACCATGGTCACGATCCGGGACAAACGTCGCTGTGGTCCCTTGTACACCGTGAAGGGAGTGGAGTGGAGGCACGTCTATTCATCGAATATCGAGACGTTTGGAAGGTTCGCGCACGGTCCATGCGATCTGCTCCATTTCGACATTTCCCAGAATGGCAATTCGTCACACCCGCCATACTTTGGCCACAGCGTGACTCGTCGATCTGTTTTGCATTGGCTGTGGTTGCGGGTTGAGTATCTATATTTGTTTTGTGGAGGAGATCCCGTCAATTCTATTTTGTGATAGAGGTATCGCTGGTCGCAGCTTTGCACATGTGCAGGACGATCGATTGCAAAGTATACTTAAAGGGAATGCTTTTGAGCGTACATTGAACATCATGGAATCCGAAAAAGGGCCTGCACAGCTCGAATCTACACAAGTTGACGACCATTCAATACATCCAGTTCTACTAGACTTGATCAGTCGAGCGAAGACGCTCTTGTCAGAACTCGAGCAATTCCGGATTCGCCTGAGAAGTCTCCGGCAAGAGGGCAATGTGGAACTGAGCCACTTCAGGAGCACGGTTCAGTCTGAATTGGGGATGCTGGAGCGATTGTCCCAACGACCTGATGATACGTCGACGCAGCATATTGCGCGATCATCGAACCTGCCGTTTCTGGAGACCGTATGGATCACGGTCAAAAAGTTACGAGACGTGACGGCGTTGCAGAAACGCATATATACGTCCTCCAGTGTGAAGCTGCTGTCACAAGGATTGCGGCACGTCAGTCTAGACCGTTCAGCGCTGAAGCCGGACAAAGGATCGAGGGAGTGCGCGGTCATCGTCGATGCTATCACCGATGCTGGACGGAGCTGGACGAAAGTCTCCCTGGTGACGAACACCCGGCTTCTGTTCGATCTGGCGAAGCAGGGCTGGGAATCTGGTGGATCGGATTACAGTGATGGTGAGGATCCTTTGCCGCCTCGCTCCGATGACAACGATCATGATGTGCCATTGGTCAAAACGGCAAAGGAGCTCGTAAGAGCTGCACAGCTGTTTCGTGTTCGATCGAAGGTACCACATGTACATCTCGTGTTGCCACGAATAGCGTACGGAGAGACGCATGAAGTCGATGCTATCATCGACGATTGTCGGGCGGCTGGTGCTACTGTCTTCTGCGGACAAGACCTTCAATCTGTACCCCCAATAGAAAAAGCCCTTGTCAATATGGCACCAGATCCCATGACCACATTCAGTGAGGTCCTCAACATCGATTGTACCATATTGCTGGCGCTGGTCTCAGAGTTCTCGCACGCCAAAGTGTCCAAGGAGCCCTGGTTCCACGCCGCCCTGCGTCGCCAGGTGGAGATCGAGGGCAACGAGAATCTGCTCCCGGCACTTCTTTACCCAGCCATGGGAGGCCACCGGCTCGTTTGCACACGAGAGGCGGTTAGTCGGATGCGCGAAATCGTCAACGCCATCGGAACACCTTCAGAAAAGGCGCGTACCCTGATCATGCTCGGCGATGACCAGACCAAGACGCAGCCTGAACTGGTCCAAGAGATGCAGACATGGTCGGCATATCCTGTCCCACTGGACTGGCAACTCCCCATCGAAGTCATCGACTTCAACGCCGCCGACCACGCCGCGACAACCCCTCTCGAAGCCCAGGAAGTCTGCGCCAAAATGACCGAGATCAACCACTCCGTCTTCCTCTCTGGCTGGGCTCTGCGTCGCACCACCATCACCAGCAACCGCACCGTCGTCAAGCAGATTGAGAACGATCTCGACACCTGTCCATCGCTCGCCGACGACGTCTGGCCCAATATCTGGCTCTGTCCGACTGCCCGCTCGCTCGTCGGGAAAGAGAAGCGCGGCGCGCCGAAACCGGACGCCAGAGTCGCAACCAAGTCTGCAGGGCCAGAGGGCAAGGAAGGCAAGAAGAGCGCGCGTGCCTGGCTCCTCCCAGACCCTTTACGCCGTGAAGAGCAGCGCCGCAATGGCTTGGATGTGCTGTCGATTCGTGAGGGCCGTGTCGTCGAGGACCTCAGGCCGGATGGCTACCCGTGCGAGGAAGTGCTGGAGGCGAAGAACGCTTCGATCAGGTGACGAAAACGCGGATGAAAATGTCCATTGAAACAATTATGTGTGGGTCTGACGACGCTACGCATATATGTACTTGTATGTAACTCTCGGCATGACCGTGAGGCCCTCATATATGTTCCTAGCAATGCTCATGTAGAACTCTCTGTGACGTGGAAGACGTCACTAACGACAAAAAGTTCGTTCCCGCCTCTTGTGTGGATGGGCAAGGGCATCATACTCCTGAAAGTCTTGAGGCATATCAGGTGCTTCCAACCAAGGCACCAATGCTCGGGTAGACTTGGGAACGAGACATGGACGGAGAAAGCGAACCCGCAAGCAAGCAAGCAAACAAGCAACCAAAAAGCGCGACTGAGACGTGTTCTTTGACCATTCACAACCAGGTTTCACGCGCAGCACTGTCAAATGATGGGACAGATCTGCTCCTTCAAACCTCGCGGCGCAGGCCAGGCTGGTTAGTGGCCCTTTTTGTTTGTCTATCTACGTTCACATCATACGTGTCGCAGTCGAGCGAAGCGTGGCAAATACCGCGCGAGCTCTGTCGCCGTGCATGAAATCCAATACGCGCTAAATAGCAAATAACGAATGACTTTTCTCGCAGCCTAGAATCGTCCAGCGTCAGGCATGCGTCGTCTGATCTCTCCAATATCTATATGTCGTCCGATCGCGTTCACGATCTCCTGCTCTGCCTCTGCTTTCTCAACCTCCAAGAAACGCTTCCAGCCGCGTTCTCAAATTGGCCTCGAATTCCGTGTCCTGCACCGGAGCTGTATCTATCCAAACCTGTGGCGCAGCATTTGTCGCGTAGGGGGTATAGTCGGTGTTCGGGTAGGCTATGCTGGGAGTGATGCCGTGGAATTCGTGCTGATGTAGGGCAAGGGCGTCAGGTGTTGATGCCGCGAAGGCCGGGCAGGTGGTACAAATGTGAACGGGAAAATCTTGCGGTGGCGGCGCAGCTTGGACAGCGTCGCAGTGCGGATAGCTAGCATCCTGGGCTGTGTCCACATAATACAGGGTATCTGTAGGGAGGGGGCGACTGTCTCTTGCTGCAGCTGTAGCGGTCTTGCGAGCAGCTGCTCCAGCAATGTCACACGCTCTCCGTGATAGCGGTGACGATTGCTGTTGTAGCTTCACGATCCCAGCCATACCTTTACGTCGATTGCCTTTGCCGATGGAAACATGCAGCTTGTGGACTTCTCGCAGGTGCCGATAGAGGGTAAAAGGCCTTGTGAACGCTTTCTCAATCCCCTGAGCAGCGCATTCGTGGCACACATGGCGTCGTTCGAAAGTGTGCTTTTCTCGAATGTGTTGCTCGCGATTATGTGGACAAGTGAATGTTTGCGAACATGCAGGATATGTACAGTTATATCTTTTGGTTTTGTGTCCCGAGCTGGGCTTGATGGTAGCTGCATGGGATACTCCTTGCGAGATGCCTGATCGCTTGCGATCCGGCCGACGCTGTCTGTTGGGGCAAAGCAATGTATCAGAAGGAGCAGTCGAGCCGTGTGGCTGGAATGTGAGACTGGCTGGTGGAGTGTATGAAGCTTCCGTGAATGAGAATATGTCCTTGGTAGCGAACTCACCGAGGAAGTCGAACTCGCTTTTGACGGCGTGTAGAGCGCCAGTTGCGTAGAGTGAATCGTTTTCACAACTGGCCTCCAGCCAGTCCACGCGGTGTGTTGGCTTGTCCGCCATATCTGTGACATGAGTGTGGAAAGAAGAGACTGGAGTTGAGCTGCTCCCTTTTCGACAGCTTGAACGTAGCGCTGTTCTGCGTCAGGTTGGACCCCATTGCATGCAGCATGAAAGGCGGCAGGTCCTTATGAAGCCAACATAAAGCAATCAGGACGCCCAAAGAAGACAACGACACTGTTTGTATTGTATGACCACAACAACAAACGAAGACAGTATGTATTAAAACAACGTTTTGTCTAGGTCAAATACCATGGCAGATGCAAGATTTGACAGTGCACACAGCTGTGAGATATGTTTTTGGGACAACCACTCGGGAATGTCCATGAAAGCAGCCCTGCTGCGCGTTCAGCCAACCGCCTGTAGAGAGAACGTCCTCAAGGTACACTAATACCAGGCCGTCACTCAAGGGGGCCGTCTCCATATGCGCGACAGGGTGATCGAGATCACGCATATCACACACTTGCTGCCGCCTTGCAAGGTATGGAGACATCTGTGGACTTGGCTCATTGGCATCCTCCCTTACACGGTGCAGTGTGCAATACAATGCATACACCCCGTCTTTGTTGCTCTTGAGCAGAGGCATCGTGCTGATAGCATGATATTATCGTTGTGGTTCATCTTTACCGTGAAAGATGCAAGTGATGCTTGCTCCACGGGCGTCGTACAACTGAGTTGCAATACCAAATGATAGACATTACGATATATGCTATCATAGCCGTCTTGAGATGGGATCAGGAAATCGTGAACCAGCCACCCGACTTCCTGCGATTCCGCCGGGGCCTACATAGCTTCCCAAACCAGTGCTTCCGATGGTCTCTTCCACAGAAGCTTGCAGTCGCACTCGCTCCATCAGGTGGCTGACTGGTAATGATGGGGCTTGAAGCTTCTTAACCAGTTTTACCCTCTCGTCATTATCGTAGATATGGAGTTTGTAGTGGTCCTTGATCAATTGCTGCGAGTCTGGCGTTGATGCGAGATACACTTTGTGCATACATCCAGCCAGCGCACAAATCCATGTGTCGTCCTGGACAGGATCTGGGTGGTGGTTGAATCGAACGGCCTGGTCAACAATACTCGCATCAGCAGGTGCAGGTGGTGGTGTCATTATTGTGTCTGGACCTGAATCTGCGTCCACCGAGCCTGGTGATGATGGCATATCGATTCCTTCGTCAGCGTCGGCACGGCTGAACCTCCGTTTCCGAGGGCGCTCGTCACTGAAAGCACCATCCGGTTGTCGCTTTCCAGCCTTGTGTAGCAAGCGCGGATCCGCACCAACTTCTTCTCCAGACTCATCATCGATATCTTCGCCACGCACATCGCTGGCCTGGTTTCTCTTGATACCTTTGCTCGGTCGCGGTCGAAGCGCTGACCTACCCTTTCGCGCCGCTGGTCGACCAGCATCGGAGTCATCATTACTGGAATCATCGTCCTCATCAGATTGCACTGGTGTTGCAAGACCGGGAGCTTCGGGCCCAGAATCTGGGCTAGTCCCTCCTGATGAAGCCCCACGTCGCGTACGGCGACCAGAAGCTGCTGATGGTAGAGCTGACCATCCCGCTTTTGCTCGATCCGGCATTCTTCGCCTTCTCGTGCCCCCTGCTGAACTTTCTGCCATAGAACTTGAGTTTATGGAGATGATTTCCGGGTCCGGATCCTGTATGCGCTGTCCACGCATGGATCTCCTTTCATCGGTAGTCGATGACTCTGTTATAGACTGCGACTTCTGCGAGCCTGGCGATCCGAACAAGCGCTGTTTGACCGTCGCAAGGACTTTAGGGAACTTGCGCGTCAGATGTCGATAGAGGGGGTTGTGCGACCACGACATATTCTCCTTTCCAGCGACCATGCAGCTCAGTAGAAAGTCGCAATGTTGATGCATGGCTTTGGCAGCCTCATCCACAGCCGTCGCATTCTTGAGTACATCGACTGCATACTTTTTGAACAGCTCTTGAGGCATAAGATCAGGCAGTGTCTTTGCGTTTTTCCCTCGACCAACAGTTCTCTTCTCTTTATATGCATCGGCGACGAAATAAAATATCCGGACATCCTCCTTCATAAATTTCACCATATTTTTGTACTCGCTCGCTGCTCTGAGCTCATACCACCCCGTCCGGCCAGCAAGCCACAGCCCAAAGCTCCCGTCATCATACTCGCCAAATGCATTCCGTATGACATTGGTGATCTCGATGTAATGCGTCTTGCCTCTGTACTCCTCGCTTGTGTAATGATGCCATTTATCCCTAGGCAGTTCCTTCAGGGTACCAGTGACTTTCACAGGATTATGGGTGGCTGCCGTGAGGAGTGAGACCGCCTCGTTCGTAGTAGGATCCAGAACTTGGCAATCGCATAGCTCGAGATCGTCGCTGTCGTCGACGGGAAGGCTCTTCAGAATGGTCTCTTCTGGAACGAATCCTCGACTGGCCCTGGTCATGGCTGACAGGGACGCCTTCAGCCGAGCCGAAGCGTATGCATCTGGTGAGCGCCAGTTCACTCCGATATCATCAGGACGTCTACTGCTAACAGTCGCAAACTTGACGCGCCGCGGGTCACGCCTCACGTTCTCCACACGACGATAACGATAAGTGAAGGACGTCTTCGCTCATGTAATCAAGCATGACGTTCACTTGGAGCACCGTAACATGGCTTTCACATGCTCGCTCTCCACATTTTTCGATGAGCTCACATGCAGCTACAGCTCGACCTTACTGAACTTCTCTCAATGGGCGGCAAGCAGATTCTCTTTCGAAGCATCGTGCACAACAGAGTCACCAACTTCGCCAATATCTTCGCCAACACCATGAATTCCACGCCTGAGCCTGCTAAACGCATGCTGGACGGATGTTTTGGTACTAGCAATAGCTGCACCCCAAGCACATTGTCGTTCACGTACTGATCTTTTGAACGCAGCCATCCACAAACCTCAAGGAATCACCAGCGCCCAAGTCATCCGCGATGTGCAGAAATCATTCGATCCATCACAATTATTCAAGCCGATGCTTGATGCGGAGGTTGCGAAAAGAGCCGCGGACCGCCAACGCAATCCACGGCAAAAGAAGACTCGACGAGAACGACGCCCCATAGCTGTCAAGATGGGCCACGGTGGAACGCTAGATCCGGGTGCGACGGGCGTGCTGGTGCTTGGGTTGGGTAACGCGACGAAGGCTCTGCCGCGGTTCCTGGAGTGCACAAAAAGCTACGAGGCGGTACTTTTACTGGGCGCAGCAACTGACACGTACGATGTGTGGGGCAAGGTGGTGGCGCGTAAGCCATACGAGCACGTCACGCGATCGAAGGTGGAGGAGGCATTGGCTCAGTTTCGTGGGAAGATCATGCAAAAGCCGCCGATCTTCAGTGCTTTACGAGTGCAGGGAAAGAGACTGTATGAGTATGCTCGAGAAGGTAAACCAGTCCCCGTGGAGATAAAGGAAAGGCCGGTGGAGGTTGTAGAGCTAGAGTTGTTGGATTGGATGGAGGGTGGAGAGCATGAATGGCATTGGCCGACAGAAGACGCGCCGCAAGAGGAAAAGGTCGTCGCGCAGCAAGTGCTGGGCTTGAGCGGAGGGGAGGCACCAAAGGGTGATCACGAGAGTGCCACGCAAAATGAGGAAGAACCTGCTCTGCCATCAGATACTCTGATGTCTGGTGCACTACCTGAAAATCCTACGAAGGACGTTGAGATCGAGCAAGTGGAGGAAACGAGCTCGAAACGAAAGCGCGAGGACACCGATGGCCTCAACAGCAGTGCGGTCGAAACGGAGAACCCTCCATCAAAACGCGTCAAGTCTCCCGTCGAGTCTACGACGGCAGCTCCTACCACGCTTTCGACGACTATACCCCAAGATACAACTTCACCATGGGTCTCTGAGGCAGCCCAGGCTCCTTGCCCGGCTCCGGCAATGCGCATCCGAATGACAGTGACTAGCGGCTTCTATGTGCGCTCGCTTTGCCAGGATCTTGGTGTCGCTGTAGGCTCTCTAGGAACCATGGCTTCGTTGGTGCGCACACGCCAAGCAGATTTCGAATTGGGAACGAACGTCCTTGAGTTTGCGGATTTGGCTAAAGGCGAGGACGTATGGGGTCCGAAAGTGCAGCAGATGCTGTCAGACTGGCAGAGTAAAGAGCATGCAGCGGAGCTGGAGTCCAAGCAAATTACCGCTGAAGCAGAGAAAGAAGAGTATAAGAGAAGGAATACCAGCTCGGCTGAGCCGGAAGGTTGAGCCAGGGAGACAGGACCGATAGACGTACGTATGACTCGTCTGCCTGGGACAAGAGTGCAAAAGCCTTCCGATTGTCGTGCATGCTCATTTTCTACGGAGAGCCCAATTGTGCTCAAACGTGCCCTGGAACACGAGCACTCTTCCTGCCTTCGTGGCTTTCGATGTCGAAACACGAAACACCCTTGCTAATGTCTCCGTCTTTGTTGCATGGACTCGGGCTTGGCTGAATGCGGTCCATAGTACTCATCGAGACATCCGTTGGTAAGACTCATGCTAGACACTTTGTCACATTTTCCATTGTGTCACAAAGGGTGGTGGCCGTGATTTGCCTCCGAAGTGTCAAGACTGAAGCTGTGAGCAACTCGATCGTGAGGTCCACAATGTTGACAAGTGCTGGAAGGCACTCTTCCCTTTTCAAGTCCGAGTCTGTGCGGTAGCCGGCTCGAGTTCACCCAATTTTGGCGTACATAATGCTCCTTTCTCAGTGTGCATCGGCAGAGGCTCAAGGCAGCCAGTGACCAATCAATGCATAGGGGCAATATCAACAGTCCCAAAGTCAACGATGAATTGTCATTCTCACTTATCGTTTGAGCGCTCACTTGTGCTCCTCTCCTGGCCCTGAGGCTCATCTTGTTGCTGCTTTCTGAGCATAGCAAGTTTGTCATCAAGGATCGCAATCTCGACGTCCAGCTTCAACATTCTCTCAGCCAGAATCTTGCCATATTCCTCGTCTGTCACGGCCGTGATTGGACTCCAGCCCGAATTGGCTATCCGCTGAAGAAGGGGCACTTTTGCCGCCGATCTATCACGGTTATTCCATACATCGGCGGCGTACTGTCCGGCGCCACCGAAGAGAGACCACATCAAAATCCCCGGTATCACATTCGAGCGACCGCGAGTGATAGCAGCGATCGTTCCTCCCGACAGACCTCCAGCAATAGCACTAGCGCTGACTTTCGTGTGCACATCCGCGTGTTCTGTCGTGGTCCAGGCGTGAAGTATAGTCCCTCGTGCGGCCCAGTAAGAGGCTCCCAGTCCAAAGCATCGGATCGAGGACGCAGTCGCAAAGATCAAAGGGGTCGTGTTCTTCAGGATTCCAGCCGTTCCACCAAAGATGAATCCTGCACCAGCTAGAAGGACGTTAGCTAAGATTGTTCCATATCGTCGACTGAGTGAAAGGTCACGTGACCAAATAATCAAGGTGGTTTTGCACATCATACTTGATCATGTGTATTGAGATGTGTCCATATCACCCTGATGAACATGATGTGATCAAGCGTAGAGGGAAATATCTATAGCAATGTTATTGCGATTGATAAAAAAAACTCACCACTTGCTGCTCCAACTTTCAAGGCTGGGCCAAGCACATCAGTCAAGGAAGGGTCCTGTCTCGCCAGCACGTCGTTCTTCGCCATGATGGGGCAATTGGGATCACCGCATAACTTTTGTATGTTCTGCTACCTGATTCGCATCAACGATCGGATAGAGTTGTGTTGCAATCGTTGATAGGAACACTGCATCCAGGAGACGCGATGTGACTGCTCGACTTGAAGCACTGCGCTCTGCCGGGTCCCGGGAGGGCACTAAGAGATCGGTGGTCATCATCAAATCCGCCGCCACTACAAAAATCAACCTCAACTTCAACCACACGCACTACACACCACGTCGCGTGGGTTTTTTCCAACAACACAAACCATATACGAAGCTAAGAGAACCCCGTTCTCTTTGATCTCAGACAGACCGCGCTCATAACATAGCGCGCGTTTGTTCTTCCAACCGCAATCATGGGTACGCTCCTCCGCTCGAACGATGCAACCGAAGATCACCACTACGGGGTCGCTGCGCACCGCGACAATCTCGAGTTTCAGGAACATCGGCTGACCTTTCATGTGTAGCACCCAAGAAGAAGCAGGAGAAGATGGGGTTGGGCGAGTTTCTTTCAAACCAATGTATGCAGGAGCCCCCTCACGATACCACTTTGTACTCGGCCATTCAATCCGCCCAATGGTTTCGAGATTGGAGTGAGTAAGAGCAGAACAGCTGACACACATGGGCAATAGCTCTCGGGTCCTGGGCCGACGAGATGGACTCACAGCCTCTCCCTTCTGCACCATCGGGATACGGAAGCAGCACTCGTCGCGATGACGGCGAAAAGCGTTCCTTTAACCAGCCTTCATGGGAGCGAAGTGGGAGTGGAATGGGAGCTCGAGGAGCAGGCGGCTTTGGTGAGATGTGCCGGCTCTCTCAAAATACGCCTGGGGCAATGAGCTAACAAGATCAGACGATCGTCCACAATACGCCATGCGCGAACAGCTGCCGCTTCCTTCCAAACCACCATACACAGCTCATCTTGGCAATCTGGCATATGATGTTACGCAAGCCAACATTGAAGAGTTTCTCGGCGAATGCCAGGTCACGAATGTGCGAATTGTAGAGGACAAGGTCGACCGCAAGCCGAAAGGATTTGGATATGTCGAGTTTGGAAGCCTGGACGGCCTGAAGAAGGCGCTTACGCTTACCGAGTCCAGCTTCATGGGTAGAAACATCAAGATCAGCGTTGCTGAACCACGTAAGTGTGGAGACCTGTTGACGTAGCGATGAAGTACTCACACTGCTGTCAGCGAAACAATCCGAGTCGTCACGCGATCTATCCGACTGGTCTCGCAAAGGACCCCTCCCGGATGCGCCACAGATGAATTCCCGTCAGCCCTCGAGTCGTGGCTACCAGCGTAACAACATGGACAACATGTCGGATGCAGGAAGCGAGCGAGGAGGAAGTCGACGTCCCGGATTCTTCGAAGGTGACGGCAAAGTACGTGACTTGGGTAACTGGGAGCGGAGGGGTCCTTTGTCCCCGGCAGCTGGTGCAGGTCCACCGGCACGTGATGGCGGTCGCCTGAGAGAGGGTGGACAACCACGTGAGCGGATGCAAAGTCCTGCATGGGGCGAGGGACGCTCAGATGCAGGCTCCAGACCACCCCGCAAAGAGTTCGAGGCACGCCCGCCTGTTGAGCGCACTCCCACTGCAGCTGAGCAGGACAGCCAGTGGCGCACCAAGATGCGTCCAGATCCATCTCCGGCCGCTACGCCGGATGTTTCCACGCCATCCTCGCCTGCAGCACAGGCGCCAAAAGAGCGACCTAGGTTGAACCTTGCGAAACGATCTGTCTCTACTGCTGAGACTGATGCTCCTGCAAATAGCGCTGACTCGAAGGCATCGCCCTTCGGTGCAGCCAAACCAATCGACACCGCGCAACGTGAACGGGAGGTTGAGGAGAAACGCGAAATCGCCATTAAGCAGAAAAAGGAAGCCGATGACAAAGCTGCAGAGGAAAAGAAGGCGCGCGACTCGGCTGCACGCGCCGAGCGTGCTGATCGTGCCGATCGCGGTCAGTCGCAAGATGAAGACAAGGTCACCTCTCCTGCCGGTGGACCACCTCGAGGCCCGCGTCGTCCGTCTCGTCAGCAGAACGGCACCAAAGGCTCGGCCAAGGAGAACAGCGAAGGCTCATCAGCGGCTCGCCCTAGCTTTAGTATTCTAGGTCGCGAGAATGAGGAGGGCGGAGATGATGCTGCCGCGCAGGAGGCACAAGACGGCGAAGCAGATGCAGTTGATGCTTCAGCGAACGGCACCATCATTGGGGACAAAGAGACCAAACCACAGGAAGTCACAGTCACCAAGGATGCCTCTGAGGATGGCCAATCCACTGCCCAAGCCATGGAAGATGACGGCTGGAGCACTGTAGCAGGGAAGTCCAAGAGCAAGGGGCGTGGCGGTGCTCGCGCGATGGCCTCGTAGCGTGTGGTCACGTCAGCGAGGACTTGCAGACCCTGACCGTTGTGCAGGGACGTAGTGTGGCAAGGCCTCGCAACAAAAAGTTTTATCATCGCGACGGTGTGAAGAGCTTCAGCACTCCGTCGCTGGTCGCTGTCATGACTGGCGCAGTCTTGGCTGGGTCGTGGAGCACATAAGGGTGACAAATCGAAGCGAAGTGTCGATACAAGTGCGGAAATGGCAATGAGTCTCACGACCTTCAGTATGATCTCGGCATGGACTCTTTATTCTCTTCTCATCACTATCAGCATGCGTGTAAAAGGTCCAGCAGACCGACATGTACTTTCATCAAGTGTTTATTGACATCGATAAAGTGGCCACACCTTTGCCCACACCTTTGCCTTGTCCTTGTAATGTAGGCAAACGTGTACATCTTCCGACCGGTTTTGTTGGAATTTGAATTGAACAGTGGGCACTTAATATGGCATAGCTCATGACTTGATCATTCTCGGACAATGTATGCCCAACTTCGTCCTGTCGACTGCCTGTCTGGGTGTATCCACGTTCATCCCTCGGTACTCGTTCTTAGTGGTCAACAAACACAGTGCCTAGAGGCACTACTTACTGTATGGAAGGCCAGTGCTGTGCGGGACCTTCTCGCAGAAAGTGGGACTGATTGATAAGTAAGATGTTTTGATTTCAGATCGCCAGTCTCTATCCGTACGGAATCTGAATCTGTAAAGGCATTGTCTCATAGCGAGCATAATGACATCCTGTCTAGCTCGTGCGCCTTCTGCTACACTTCCTTGCCTTTTCATGAAAACTCCAGGCACCTTGCTTTTGGTCGACTCGTACAGGCGCACCTCTATCGCTTCATAGAACGTCCATTGGCAATATTCATCGCGGCCAAGTCCTTGCTGCATACTCCTGAATCCAACTCCTACGCTCAGCCTCGACCACCCCTATCACCTCGGCCAGGACCACTTCCTCTTGCGCGGTTGACTGTGGCCCTACCTCTCGCAAGACCGACTCCGCGACCGCGAGACGCTTTCGAGCGGAACATCGGCGCATTCCTAACACAGACTACAGTTAGTCCCGATTCCCCTACAAGTGTCCTCGAAACCAGCTTGCTCACCTCAACATGTCTGGGACAATGAATATCCTGACGTGGCTACCACGAATGTATACGCGATCCAGATGCGTCACTCGCCCGTCGCGCTGCGTAACGTTGATGTTTTCCAACTGCACGTTCATGTTGTCCTCGGCCTCGACCAGCTTGCCGCGGAATGTCTGGCCAGAGTCGACCTCGACGGTGACTTGATGTCCCTAGAACAGGCAGGGTTGATCAGCGTCTATTGCGACATGGTTCAGCGGGACGCGCAAAGCAAATCGGAGGGTCGTTGTGGTAGAGCTGAACTTACCGTCGCTTCATTCAGGAGCTTGATCGGTATTCCGATCGTGGATGTCATGGTCGCGGTCCTTGTGTGTGGTGCAAGGTTGCGTGTTGCAGAGGTGTCGCAGCACATGTGCTCGAGTTGAAGTCCGCTTCACGGCAGAATTTGCCTGAGGCGGTGAACTTCGTCCTCTCCCCTATGGAGCACGCCTGACCTCGACCAGGCCACAATTCTCGCACAATGCGACCTCGACCATGAATCTATCTGGTACGTTCAACGTCCTCCGACTATTCGTAAATCCAACTCTGTGTTTGCCACAATACACTGTGTCAACATTTGATCAACTGCCAGTGCCTTTGTCTAAAGCTTTCAGCCATGGCATCTCCAACTCCGAAAAGAAACCCGATATTCGCGCTATAGTGCTTGATAAAGACAACTGCTTCTCAGTCCCAAAGCAAAACTCGGTGTATCCGGCATATCAAACCAAATTTGCAGAACTACGAGAAGCCTATCCTGGATCCCGTCTACTGATCGTCTCCAACTCCTCTGGCACCAGTTCTGACAAGGGTCATGTCGAAGCAGCACTTCTAGAGGAGAATACGGGCGTGAAAGTCCTGCATCATGATGTCAAGAAACCTGGCTGCTCTGCTGAGATCCTCGAGCACTTTCGTAATGAGGGTGTAGCGGATCGAGCGAATCAAGTGGCGATTGTCGGTGATAGATTGTTCACGGATATCTTGATGGCCAACATGATGGGGAGCTATGGGGTTTGGATCAAGGATGGCCCAGTACCTGATCATGGATTGGTGAGTGACTGATCGAAGCCGCCCCGTATGTATGTGTGTTGATCCCGTAACTTGTAGCTCTCCAAAGTCGAGAAAGGTCTTTCATCCTTCCTACTTCGTCGAGGTTATGAGGCGCCGAGTCCTCGAAGCGACTTTGAGTGAGATGTTATCGGCCACTAACCTTGGTGTTGAACACATTTCCTCGGCCAGCATGACCGTCTCGCGCACACGGTTCCAATTGAGAGGCAAGGATCAAGCCCACACTGGAGATAGGCACGTACGATCTGTTCAAGTGCTCGACACGCATTGAGGTCAGGCACAGCTGGAGAATTTGGTCTCCGGCAACACGATCTGGAACACTGTGGAAGTGCAGAACTGAGCATCACCACGGTACATGAAAAGTGCTAATGGCTCACCATGCATCAGTAGTGATTACCTGATGCAAAGCTCAGCCACGATTGAAGCTATTGACTCCTACTCACAAGTATCGAACAACGGCGTGCTCACACCTGATTCGAGACGGGTTCCTGGCAAATGGATATACTCCATATCATTGTAACTCTAGCCAATATCTGTTATATGATCGACGACATGAGCTGTATGAGTACCTGTAAAATATGCAGATCATGCATGTATATGTATATTCTATAGCTTTATTCGAATTCATGGACGGACTTGAATTAATTTGTAGAGCTTCGCCAGCATGTAATGGTCTTGCCATGATATCAAAAAGCACACAGGTTGTAAGACCAGTTTCCATCAGCTCTAGCAGTAACATCTTTTACCACGGCGAAATCATATATAAGGTAATGCTTCAATCAGCAATCTGATCATGCACTCCAGGCGACCGGAGGACTCTCGGGGGAGAACTCCGCAACCGCACGTGACCAGTCTCTAAAAGTTCGTGAGTTGCCTCATGACAAGGGAGACCATTCACCTTCCTGCGCCGAGCGATTCATCCTGTTAGTCCGTTCTTATCGTTCCTGTCATCGTCGTCGCCCGTCATGTCGTTCGCCAGGACGTTTCTTCACACATCGAGAGCACTTCGGTCGCCATACTCAAGTCCGATCCAAAATGCATTGAACGGCAGAGCATTCAATGTCGCAAGGGGATACGCCACAGCATTTACGCGTGACAAGCCGCATGTGAACATTGGAACGATCGGTCACGTCGATCATGGAAAGGTAAGAGGCGATCTATGTGGACATGCAGAGTGAAACCATCAGAAGGACTTGCAATACTAAGAGCAAGCAATAGACTACCCTCACAGCCGCCATCACGAAGCGACAAGCCGAGAAAGGCTTTGCCAACTTCCTCGACTATGGCTCCATCGACAAGGCTCCTGAGGAGCGAAAACGTGGTATCACCATCTCCACCGCACATATCGAGTACCAGACCGAGAACCGCCACTATGCCCACGTCGACTGTCCCGGTCACGCTGATTACATCAAGAACATGATCACTGGTGCCGCATCGATGGATGGTGCCATCATTGTCGTGGCCGCTTCCGATGGTCAGATGCCACAGACAAGAGAGCACTTGCTCCTCGCAAGACAGGTCGGTGTACAAAGAATTGTGGTCTTCGTCAACAAGGTCGATGCCATCGAGGACAAGGAGATGTTGGAGCTGGTCGAAATGGAGATGCGTGAGCTTCTCTCATCATATGGCTTTGAGGGCGATGAGACCCCGATCGTTCTTGGGTCGGCGCTCTGTGCTCTTGAGGGCCGCCAGCCCGAGCTCGGCGAGTCCAAGATTGATGAGCTACTGGCTGCTGTGGACGAATGGATCCCGACCCCCGAGCGTGACGTGGCCAAGCCCTTCCTCATGTCTGTCGAGGATGTCTTCTCGATCCCTGGTCGTGGCACCGTCGCTTCCGGTCGTGTGGAACGTGGTGTCCTGAAGAAGGATTCCGAAGTCGAGTTGGTCGGCAAGAACGCCACGCCCATCAAGACCAAGGTCACCGATATCGAGACCTTCAAGAAGTCTTGTGACGAGTCCCGCGCCGGCGACAACTCTGGACTGCTGCTCCGTGGTGTGAAGCGTGATGATGTGTTGCGCGGCATGGTCGTGTCCCAGCCCGGCACTACCAAGGCACACCGTAAGTTCTTGACGTCGATGTACGTCCTGACCAAGGAAGAAGGAGGACGCCACACCGGTTTCCACAACAACTACAAGCCGCAGTTGTTCATCCGAACAGCTGACGAGGCTGCTTCCCTTACATGGCCTGAGAACAGCGAAGGTGCCAAGGAAGACAAGATGGTCATGCCTGGCGACAATGTGGAGATGGTATGCGAGATCAACAAGCCGCTAGCCATTGAGCAGGGTCAACGGTTTAACGTCCGTGAGGGTGGCCGAACTGTCGCTACTGGTCTCGTTACCCGCATCATGGAGTAATGCAGGGCACGAGATTGTCCTGTGTCGAGCGTGGAAAAGCACATCGGCTCTACAAAGGAATCAACTCGCTTTTCGAGCAAGGCAGACCTGAAGAGGGAACTCACTTCCCATACCACGACAACACCAACACGAAAGCGTCGCAACACTCAAGAGCGCACTACCAAACACGACCAAGTTCTTGTACTAACACGACAACCCTCAACTTCACTCGCATACCCCATTCCCCCTTTCCCCTTCAATTCCTGTACCCCTTGTATTCACAACGCCTACATTTTTGTATAGACACCACCGAGCACTTGCTCGTCGAGATGCGATGAGATGAGAGAGTCAAAAGTCCTGGCTTTGTGTGAGGAGGAATAGAAGGGGACACGATGGAAGCAGAAGAGTGCTGTACAGTACGGAGTTAGCCGTCGGCTGGCGGCATACTTGTATTTGTAGAGGCGAATGGTCGCGGTCCTCAATGAAGGGGGAAAGTTTCCCTGCCTTTGTTCGGAATGCGCAGCTGTGTTTGCTGTAAGAATATCTCAAGTCTAGAATGGGAATGATCCGCTCAACTCCATCCTTCATATTACGGTGCTCCTTTATTCGTTTCAACTCGCAGAAATATCTTTGAGAACTCATGAATGACTAACGACACAACGTGAAGATAGTGCACCAGATGAGGGCTCCACACTGGAGCGAAGCAAAACGCTTTGGCATTGCTCACCTACATGCGAACGGTTATCCCTCCTATCTAGCTCGAAATGCAAGCATGCACCATACCCATCCGTCCAATCCCATGCCATCCATAGGCTACGCCTGCCCTTGCTCCTCGATAATCTCCCGATTCAGCGTGATGCTCTTCAAGATGCGATCCGCGCCCTTCTGCACCAGCTGGCCCGCCACGTCGCGACCGAATTGGTCCGCCTCCTCGCGCGTCGTGATGCGTTTGCGCAGCTCCGTCTCCGCCGCCTCCTGCCCGTCCAGGCTCACGACGATCGCACGCATGATCAGCTCGTCCGTTTCCTGCTGCGAGGCATCGGTCGCGGCGGAAGCGCCGCCGAGCGCGGTCGTCGCGTGCCCGGACAGCTTGTGGTAGTCGCTGGCCGGCTTGACGCCCAGCCCGACGTCCGTGTCGAGGATACCCTTGCGCGTCACCCACTCCGTCTCGACGCCAATGGGGACGGAGCAGCCGCCTTCCAGCGTGCGCATCAGGCTGCGTTCCGCGAGGGCCTGGCGCGTGCTGCGCTCGCAGCCGATCTTGCTGAGCAGCTCCGCGGTGCGGGCGTCGCCTTGCCGCGTCTCGATGCCCAGCGCGCCCTGGCCGACGGCATGCAGCATGCCGCCGTTGTCCTTGGAGAGATATGTGGTGATGCGATCGCTCATGCCTAGGCGTGCTAGGCCCGCGACAGCCAGGATGATGGCGCTGTAAGGACCCTCTGGATCGTCTAGCTTGGCAAGACGAGTGCCGATGTTGCCGCGCACGTCGGTGAATTTGAGGTGGGTGTATTGTCGTTTCAGCTGAGCGATGCGACGGAGCGAGGAGGTCCCCACCACGCTGCCTTCGGGTAGCTCGGCGAGGCTTTTGTATTGTCCTGCGAGTGTGGGCTTGATGAGGAGCGCGTCGCGAGCATCTTCACGTTTCGTCACGGCGCCGAGGATCAGATCGACGGGTAATTGCGTCGGCATGTCCTTGAGGCTGTGGACGATCAGGTCCAGGGAGCCGTCCGAGAGCAGCACTTCAAGCTCTTGCGTCCAGAGCGCTTTTTCGTTGAACTTGTGGAGGGCGGTAGTCTGGTTGTTGTCGCCGGTGGTGCTCATGGCATGGATCTCGAACTGATGGTTTGGCCATGCTTGCCGGAGGGATTTGGCGACTTCATCGGCCTGGACGCGAGCCAGAAGGGACTTTCGCGTGCCTATGTGGAAGACTTGCTGCGCTGTCGCTGCGTCCGCGGTGGTGGTGGAGGCGGTGGTCGCCATGCTGCGCTACCTTGTGGGAAGAGATGAGAGGACAACCGGACAATGGCAGATCTTCTCAACACGAAGATTGCGAAGGGAAGTAGTTATTTCACAAATGCCACGGTCAGTGCTAATCTTCCATAATCCCAAGCATCTCCGGGGGTGACGTCTGGCGATCCAATGGCGGGGCC